>CAKALU010037348.1:0-11077 GCA_916700995.1 Hozukius guyotensis | reverse complement strand
GTTAAGTCGACGACAGTCAGCGTGGAGTTTGTGTTGGAGTCTGAGTCGTGGTGGCGGCTGGTCGTTCAGCGTTTAGCGGACTCCATTTCTAACTGAATGTTAGCTATGGCTGCACATTGTTAGCCCTGTAGCAGAGCTGAAAATAAAGGCGCTTGTGAGCGTGCATGATGTCACATCCACACAGGCTCGGGTTCTTCACATTAAGAGCAGTCTCCAGGCTGATGGAGGAAACCCAGAAAGTCGCAGAAGGTCTCATTTTTTAGGTTAGCTTACAACCTGTTCACACACTGGCAATAAAAAATGTTTATATGTGTAAAAACTTACATACAGTCCCTTTAAACATTCTGTAGTTTCAGCCCTGACTCGTAAAAGCTATGTTCCCAAACAACGAAACTCCATTGTGAGCTACGTTTCGAGGGAAACATCCATTTTGTTGTGGATTACGTTTAAATTTTGACGTATCACAAATATGTTTGTAATGATAGTCCGCTTATTGAGGCGGTCGGGGGGGATGGATGAACACGTGACTTTCACCCAGGAGACCTAAAAGTCAACGTTCACTTATTTTAATTTACGTCTGTAGCTTAATAACGTCACAAACCTGCTCATTTTAAGATAAACCACGATGTGTTTTTTTACTAGTAGTTATGTTGCATGTTTTGTTTTGTTTAGTTTTGATTCACAACATTAACCACACGTTTGAAACTGCAACCGTGATCCGGAAGAAATGTAATTGAGAATGCAGTTTCAGCTCCGGTCTCGCTAAACGGCGTATAAAAGACACGGTCATTTTGAAAGTCATTTTAGCGTGGAATAACAACGCCTTTGTTGCTTTTGGCATGTCATTTCTACGCCATGTAGTCTCTACTGACTGCAATGCTACGCTCAGAGCTAGTGATGTATAATAGAATAAAAAGTGTTAGTGGTATTAAATATCTTAATGGTGATGTTTGAGACGCATTTTACTTATTTTACATACTTATTTTAAGCCCGATCATGATGTTTTTCCTAAACCTAAGTGGTTTTGTTGCCTAAACATAACGGCTTGTATCCATTATCATCAGGTGAGGGTTGGATAGTAGATCAACTAGTAGACTGAGAGCTTTCCCTTCAAGCTCAGCTCCTTCTTCACCACCAGAGTACTAATAACAGCATAACTGGCGACACAGTAATCTCAGTCTTCAGCTCGTCTCAGATGTTCTCTGGTATTTATTTCAAACTGAATATTGTGTCTGTTCTCCAGTTGAGCTCCAGATGTTCTTCCTCATGTTCATGTTTTTAACGAGTAGATTGTTTTGGGCCGTTTTCTGGAGCCACTGGAGCGCGTTCCCCCAGCGAGCGTCATCCTCGCAGGGTTTGATCCCAGTTTGTTCCATTAACACGGCGTTATAAAAGCAGCCTATCCCTGGTGGAACGGCCCAGCACGCCGTCGCTCCCACCGCCTCTTAATGCTTGTTGTCAGGACTATTAAACCCACAGAGAGAGAGAGAGAGAGAGAGAGGGAGGCAGTAGAGCGTGATATAAACCAGCTAACTCCCTAATCCTCCTGTACTGGACCGCTCACATCCCCGGAGCTCTGCAGCGATGAAACAGGACGACTCATTTAGAGTCATTTCACTTCCCTCTCCCGGCCATTTGGTATGTTACTAAACATGCCACTCATTATGTTTCCTACTTTACCCTCCATAGAACACATTTCAGCCCCTTTAAGGAAAAGTCAGAGATTTGTTTCTAAACTCATTATAAATGTTGGAAAATAATGAGTGAAAACATGTGAAGAGACTGAGAACGTAGTTCTGGATTGTAGAGTCAGACCGTTAAACTGGTTTTCGCCAGTTTTGTGTTCAGGATGTTTTAGGCGGGGCTGAAATCATGGCTGGATGACGCAGTGGAGTCATCCTTAACATAACTCCACCCGTCTTCAGGAACCTGGTTTTGGAAAACCAAAACAGAAACCCATGATTCACAAAGGGTTATCTCGGCTAGCGCAAAGCCGCAAGCCACCCTCGCCCCGAGCCTTTCCAAGCCGACCAACCGCCTCGGATGAAATGCGCTGGCTAGCCCCCACCGGGGAGAGGTCCCGCGAGGGGATCCTCCCACACCGAGCGGCCGTCCCTAACCCGCCGAGTTGAATCCCGTAGGGGCAAACTGCGCGGCGGGGGCCGTTACCGGCCTCACACCGTCAACGGGCTGAGCCTCCATCAGAAGGACTCACGGTACGTGTGTCTACAGGATCCGTCCTCTCCACGCTTCCCATTCATTGTCTATGTAAGCAGCCGTGCAATGCATTCTGGTAGCGTGGCGGTGCGATTCGAGAGACGGGGCGTCACGACGGCCGTTCCTCTTTTTCGTAAAGTTGAGGGCTAGTCTACTTTATGCAAATAACGGGCGTCTGACGCGACTCGCCGCCTCCCAAAACTCCTGAGAATCTTTTAAAATAAACGTTGTCGATCTAAAATAAAGACAGATTCATCAACTGCAGGATTATTTCTCGCCTCAAATGTTTTCAGAAACAAATTTCAGTGAACTATTTTTGTGAAATAAGAGAAGAAAGTTTCCAAATGAGCCTCCATGTTGTTTCCTGTTTGAAAGCTGAGAGCAGCAGCCCACGGAGGGAAAGCGTTCGTCCAATCAGGTGCTGAGTGTGTTGTGTCTAGTGGCAGCCCACCAAGCGTCCAATGCTGGGAAGCGGCGCGTGCCCTCGCGATAAAAAAACACCCCGGTGGACACGTACCATCAGGCCCCCAGCGACACCGGGCAAGCGGTCTTCCGTTCGCCACATTTCTCCGCCCGTCGGACTGCGATTCGGCGCCGGGCTTTTCGCTCGCCGCTACTGAGGGAATCCTGACAGGCTGCACCTTCCCCGCTTGTGGGTGCGGTTTCAGCCATGGATGTATTAAAAGAGGTTTCAGGTTTCAGCGTCTCAGACCAGACAATACTGATGATTTTTACATGATCTTGAAAGCTAATTTTATAAACTTGGCGATTTCTTTAATGGTTTAGTGACAAACCCAGAATGCAGATTTATTTTTGCTTTACACAGACTTTAAGTGTTGTAGCTACATGGCTTCAAAACATTTGACATTTGTCAACGAATCCCCAACGTGTTAGTCCGTCGCTCAATACTCTCTGACTTCCTCCTTCATTTTGTATTCTGTAATGCGCTCCATCCTACATTTCACTGAGGAAAACAACTGCTTGTTGTTTTACATTTCAGAATGGAGACTACACACTGGTTAACATCAGAGAATAGATCCTATAAATAATGCCTTTACCTAGAAGCAGTTCATCACTCATTGTTTAGCATTGACCCTGATTCTTTCATGCATCTCGCCGTGATCCAATCAATACCTCATCAGCACCTCGCGAGGTTGATGTGCTGCTGGGGAATTTAACCAGCGGCTGCTAAAGGAGAGAAAAACACTGATATTCAAACAATCTCCATTATTTTCTTAAAGTCTGCAGCGTCCTCTTTTGTTGTTGTGGTGAATATGTATTTGCTATTGGCAGCATGCTGCCTTTAATTGAAGGTTTACGGTGTGTTTGCCTCCAGAAGACGGTGTGTTGATCTGTCAGAATAAAAGCTTTTCTTTTTAATCCTAATGATCTTTGGCTACTAAAGCAGCGTCTTTAATTAGCCTGACAACCTCACAGAGACACTCACAGAGCAGCGTCTCACCTGAGAGAAGCTGTGTGATAATAAGACGTTGGTGTCAGGTGTCAAACCTGCAAAGAAATACAGGAGTAAAAGAATTAGTGGGGATTTTAAGATGTGTGAAAAAGGGGTTATATCAGTAGTTTGTTGTGGCAGGAGGAGGCTCGGTGGACTCTGGAGGTCTGAGACTATTTGAAATGAAGTGTTTTAAATAAATAAAGCTGCATGTTTGTGTGACTTTCAAAGTCAGTGCAGGTGCCTGTTGAAAGAACAGATATTTCAATAACGGTGTTGTTCTGGCTCCGCGGTGTAGAGCCGACTGCAGGCTGTGTTCATTCAATCCTCTTATTTATTTATTTATTCATGTTTTAACTAGTTTTGACTGGATCTCAGTGTGACGTGTGCAAAAGGCTGCACCTGCAGCGCTCATTCAGACTCAGGTGAGCTATGAAAATGATCTACCTGCTGACTGCAGTTTGGTGATGATTGAACCGTGATTGAACTCAAATGCTGCTGAAACATCCAGGTGTTAAAGTGAGGTTTAAAGGGATAGCTCAGGTGTTTTGAAGTGGAGTTTCATTCATTGTGTATTACCTACAGTAGATGGAGTTTGGAGCAACAGATATCAGTTTAAGTGTACACCCTTTCCGACGGGGAACTGAAACCATTCTAGCCATCAACGCTGTCGCCAAAGCCACCAGACTCCATTGAAAAAAACAGTAATTGTACCTCTCAGAACACGGAGTTGCTGGTCTACCGTTGCATCGGTTGTGTGACTTTGGTGGTTTTAAAGGGTTCGTTCGGATTCACTAAAGTCACACAATAACACAAACAAACTGACGGATGGAGGCAGCGGTAGACCAGCGACTACAACCTGTGTTCTGAGAGGGAAAATCACTGTTTTTATGCCTCCGTACCGGCGACAGTTTTAGCAGGAGGCATTATGTTTTGGGGTTGTGATATTTCAGGAATGCTCGGGTATGATTTCTTCAAATTTGGCACAAACGTCCACTTGCACTGAAGGATGGACTGATTAGATTTTGGTGGTCAAAGGTCACTTTGACCTCACATCCCTCCCACTCTCGTGAAAGCAATATCTCAGGAACGCCTGGAGGATAATTGTATCACATCTGGCTAGGGCTGCACGATTTGTGGCCAAAATGATAATCACAAGTGTTTATTGATTTTAGCGACAACATTTTTATTGCACTTTCATATCAAAATAATCAGAGCACTGTTTTCACTTCCATGCTGTGCTACATGTCTGCTAATGGACATTTAAGGCTGCACAATTTTGGAAAAAACACACAACATTGTTTTCTGCTATATAAATTTATATTTTCCAATATGAAAAAATACAGGAATATTCACCCTACCCCTTTTGTTAGCTACATTTTAAAGTTAATTCTTCAATCTGGTGCACTTTGAGAGCAATATAAAGAGGCTAGATAAATAATCTCATGCTCTTAATTTCATCATAAACACATTGGTTGTATAAATAATATCTAAACCCAAAAGTGAAGCCAAAACATCTGGATCACCGGCTGGTGGCTGGCTGTTAGTTGAGGAAGCACTTGATTTGATTTGCAGCAGAGTTTCCTGTGAGCGGAGCACACATTTTAAACGTCAATATCTCAGGCGATCGTATTCATTTAATCGTGGGAAGCCAAAATTTGCCAAACATTCACTTGGACTCAAGGATGAACTGATTAGATGTTGGTGGTCAAAGGTCACTGTGAGCTCACAAAACATGTTCATAGCGTACACTTGAACTGATATTGATCTTTTTAGGTGTCTAAAATCCGTGTTGCTGCTGCCTCCGTCCACAGCTGTACACTGCTTTGCTCCAAACTCCATCTACTGTAGTAATACACTGACTATGGAGAAGTACATCATACAACCACACTGTGAAACACCTGAACTGTCCCTTTAAGGTGAGTACAGAGAAACATCACATCTAGTGAATACAGAGCTGGTCAGCTGGACGTCCACAGCTTCACATCAGTCAGTGTGTTTGGCTGGTAGAATACTGAGGACGTCTCCTGCAGCGACAGGCGTCTCTATTCTGTCTTTATTCCTCAGACAGATGAAGTGATCATCAGGCGTGACCCCGTGCACCGTCATGTATCAGAGCAAAGAGAGAGAAAAAGGCTAACGGTGTAAAGAGGAGAGAGGACGCAGTGTTTACAGTCCCGTCGCTGACTGATCCTCAGGCCTGATGTGTCTGCATCACGGTGTCGTCTGGCTCCCCAGCTCGCACTCGCATCAAGCTTCTTCTCGCACAATTCTGTAGCTGTCAGTCATGTGAGTCAGCCTTCGTCATCGTCATCCTCTCGTCGCCGCCGGGAGCTGACTGCTGCAGCATGAGGGGTCGCGGCGGTCATGTTGTGACCGCGACGCAAAGAGAGGGACGCGACGGAGTGAGCGCCGTGTCACCGCTCGGCTGTCGCTCGGCTGTCGCTTCACCTCTCATGAGACGCTGTGGACCGCGGCCTGAAGATGGTGACATCAGTATCTGAAACCTCATACTATACTAGTAGTACTACCTCATACTATACTAGTACTATAACCTCATACTATACTAGTAGAACAACCTCATACTATACTAGTACTATAACCTCATACTATACTAGTAGTACAACCTCATACTATACTAGTAGTACAACCTGCTACTATACTAGTAGTACAACCTCATACTATGCTACTAGTACAACCTCATACTATACTAGTAGTACAACCTCATACTATACTAGTAGTACAACCTAATAGTTTACTATAGTACAACCTCATACTATACTAGTAGTACAACTTCATACTGTACTAGTAGTACAACCTCATACTATACTAGTAGTACAACCTCATACTATACTAGTAGTACAACCTCATAGTTTACTATAGTACAACCTCATACTATACTAGTAGTACAACCTCATACTATACTTGTAGTACAACCTCATACTATACTAGTAGTACAACCTCATACTATACTAGTAGTACAACCTCATACTATACTAGTAGTACAACCTCATACTATACTAGTAGTACAACCTCATACTATACTAGTAGTACAACCTCATACTATACTAGTAGTACAACCTCATACTATACTAGTAGTACAACCTCATACTATACTAGTAGTACAACCTCATACTATACTAGTAGTACAACCTCTAGTATAGTATGAGGTTTAGAATCCAGCCTGTCTCTCCGTTCTTGCTGGTTTGATAGTAAAGTTTCAGTCATAATATATATTTTATATACGGTAGGTCTGCAGGAATGACGAGGTCAGCACGTTCTTCTATTTGATCATAAATACCACTTGAAATGTTTTTATTCTCATACTTTCTCTCCAGTGTTTGCTCCCCCGTCCTCTTCACCCACACTGATCATTACAAGACAGAATACACATGTCTTTTCTTTACATATCGTTATTAGATAAAACCAATTTCTGTGCCCACAGTAGCAGAAAATAAACCAGAATGAACTGTAGCTGCGAGACAGGCGTCGGTGTTTTATTACCTTATTTAAAATAACATGAACTATTAGAGGTCTGCCTGCTGTCTCTGTGTGTGTGTTATAATACCTGGCGTCCGTCTGGGCCCAGTAAAGGTCAGGCTGACGGGTGTAATATCTCCATGTGAAGTGTGTTGTGAGAGCTGTGGCCGTTACTGTACTGTAGGTTAACCTGATCACTGAGGATCTGAATGAACTGTCTGATTAGAGGTACAGTATGTGTGGTTTAGAGGTTGTTTCAGCGCCTCAGTTAAAAGCTAAAAAAAAAAGCTTTTAAAATCCCACCTGGACAGACGGGTATTTCTTTTTTAAAAAATGATTTTAATGTTGTTGTTCTTTAACATTTTGATTAATCACTCTGTTTGACAACTTCTTAATATTTCTATTGGCATCCCTGCATTTTATGTGCATGATGTTCTTTTAATTTTTTTTGGATAGCACCTTGTAACTCTGGTTTTGAAAGGCACTATATAAATTATTATTATTATTATTATTATTATTATTATTATTATTATTATTATTATTATTATTATCATTATTATATTATTATTATTATTAATATCATTACTATTATTATTATAATTATTATATTATTATTATTATTATCATTATTATATTATTATTATTATTATTATTATTAATATCATTACTATTATTATTATAATTATTATATTATTATTATTATTATTAATAATATCATTACTATTATTATTATTATTATTATTATTATTATTATTATTATCATTACTATTAGTAGTAGTATTAGTATTATTACTATTATTATTTTATTTTATTTTTATTAATATCATTATTATTATTATTATTATTATTATAATTATACTTGTTTTGTTTTACGTTCAGTAATAACATATTCTAAACACAAAGAATTAAAAAAAAATATTTACACTTAATTATTTGTTTATGTATTTATCTGTTTGATGCAACATATTTCTTATATTTCTCATTTCTTATTTTTCTAATTATTTATATTATTCTACATATATGGTGTTATATATTGTACATAATTTAAATTTGTCATACTCCTTTTTTTCTATTTCCTTAAATTTATTTATTCTTTATATATATATATATATAATATCAACTGTAACATCCTAATTACCTTTAAGATGTAGTGGAGTAAAAGTATAAAGCAGCATAAAATGGAAATACTCACATAAAGAACCTCAGAATTGTACTTATGTACAGTACTTGAATACATGTACTTAGTTACTTTCCACCACTTCTGCACCTGAACTGAACCAACTAACCAAGAAGCTCCTCCTACAGACCAACCAGTTAATCAATTAAGACAATTAAATAATATTTCTATGTAAAAATAACAAAAGTATTTCTAAATCATTATTTTAATTGTACTAACACAGATATATTAACAGTATAGATAATTTTGGGTGCTTAAAAAAGAAAAGAAAGAGAAGAAGAAACAATTAAACCGCCCCTCTGTGCTCTACTCAACATGGTACGATCCGACTTCCTGTTTGTCTGATTGGATCCAGGAGCAGCAGGTGATGGGACCAACAAACATCTCCTCAATCAAAGTGAAACAATGAATGAATGATTGAATGAAGTAATGAAGTAATGAAGTGGAAGGTCATTCTATGGAGAATGTGAATGATGAAATGACTTCCTGTTAGCAGGTGAGCATGCTAAACTAAATGTTTGATAAACATGCTAGTGTTAGTGTGAGATGTGTCCCAACATGTCCACTGTAGGTTCATCCCAGTCTGTAGTGATGTTGAGCTGAAGCTTCATGAAGCTTTGAAGCTTTTCAGCAAATTGGTTCGGAAAAGGGTCCATTTCTCTCATCTTCATGTGCACGAAACCACCTGGTGGTCAAAGAGTGTAAAACAGGCAGATATGATCTGAACCATGTGATAAGATAAGATAAGATATTCCTTTATTAGTCCAGCAGTGGGGAGATGTGCAGTGTACAGCAGCAAAGGGGATAGTGCAAAAAACAAGATGCATCAGCTAACAGAGTAAAAAAGAGCTAAACAAAGTGTTACAAAATATGAACCATTTAAATAGAAGGAAGTATAAAAATAGGAGCAGTATATACAGTATTGACAATAAACAGACTATTAACACAATTGCACAAGTGGAAAATGATATTGCACAGTGAGAATGAATGAATGAATGAAATTCCACCTGAAAATATCAGGTTATTGTCAGTTTGTCAGTTTTTGGTGTGTAAGTGTAAGTGCTCTACTGGGAGCAGTGCTGGTTGTGGTCTACTGGGAGCCGTGCTGGTTGTGGTCTACTGGGAGCCGTGCTGGTTGTGGTCTACTGGGAGCAGTGCTGGTTGTGGTCTACTGGGACCACAGATCTGTGATATTCTGTATTTAGAGCCAGTAAAGGCTGTTGGGAATGACTATAAACAATGAAAAAAATATATTACCATGTAATCCATTTATATCTATATAATATATAATATAATGTCTATTTTCTAGTAAATATATTATAAGTATAAAACATACATTTATAATAAACTGTAATTGTTTTGTGAGTAATGCATCTTAAGTGTGTAAACCAATCCTTTGGTCAATAATTGTATTGTATTGTAGTGTAATGTAATATAATATAATAATGGCAGGAGGGGTGATATTAGTGTTCTGTGTTATTGGTTCAACCAGTGAAGATCTGAACCACTTCCTGAACTAGTCACGCGGTACGGCCGGGCAGCGAGGCTTCAGACGTCATCGATGACGTCATTGGTCTAAAACGATACAAGCCTCGATACGCGCATCGCGGAAAACTTCCTGGATTACTCGACACGCGCTCCGAAGCCTCGACACAGCACCGTAACATCACTAGTTTTTATTCAACATTCATTGGAGTCTAGATTGATTACATTTGACCCAGATATCAGGATGAGCTGTATATATGTATATATACAGTATATGTATGTATGAGTATATATACATATATATATATATATATATATATATATTATAATAATAATATAAATACTTCAATAATTCATAACATTAAAACACTTTAATATTTAGTGGTTTTACAGGAAGCTCTATCCTGTGACTTCCTGTTTTTAAACTGTGAAGAGAACCAGGCTAGCTGTTTCCTACCGCTTCCAGTCTTTATGCTAAGCTAGGCTAATAGCCTCCTGGTTCTAGCTTCATATTTAACACTCAGACATGAGAGTGATCTTCTCATCTAACTCTGGAATAGAAAGTGAATAAGCAGCATATTTACCAAAATGTTAAACTCTCCATTTAAGTAAAGGAGTAATTGAATTGTTTTATATCATAGATCATAATTGTTCATGTTAGTTATAGTTTAACTTCCTATTGAAGTTAGTGTTTCCATTATTGTCTGTGTGTAAAATACAAAGTGTTTAGTGAACTTTGGCGCTCGGTGCAGGGTGACCCAGAGAAGTTCTCTCCAGTGCTAAGCTCTGCTCTGTTCTGTGCTATCAGCTGCATGCTCGGCTATCATCTGCAGGATGCTGCATGCTATTAGGATTATCACACGGTGGCAGAGGACCAGACGAGCCCCCCCCGGGCGCTTTGATAAAAGTGCAAACCGCTCGCTCTGCTCTCACAGAAAAGCTTTTTGTTGCTCGGCATTCTGGCAGGACGAGAGGACGTGGTGGAAACAGCAGAGGGGCTTAGTGGGTGAACTTTTCAAACCGACGCACGGCGATCGGACCAAACGGGGACACGAAGCGGCTGCTCCTCCGTGATCGAGGACACGCTGGAAGATCTCAGCCAATCTCTGCAGATCAGTGTGAGAATAAATGATTAACCCTTTATCTCTTTCTGTTTCTCTCTCTGTGTGTCTGCAGGCGGTGGAAACGAATCTGGCCTCCAAAGACAGTCACTGGGTGTTTGTGAATGAGGTAAGACGCTCAGAACACGTCACACTGAACTCTGT
>CAKALU010037344.1:0-28633 GCA_916700995.1 Hozukius guyotensis | reverse complement strand
TTTTTTTTTTTGTTTTTTTTGTTATATATATATATTTTTTTTTTTTTTTTCCTTTTTTCTTATAGCAAAATAAAATAAAATAAAATATGGATAAAACAAAATGAAAAATAATAATAAAAAAACCCTGATAAAATAAATACATAAATGAAAAATAAATAGATAAGTAAAACATTTAAGAAATAAAATAAATAACAATAAAAATAAAGGAAACTTTAAAAAAGTCAACATAACTGGGCAAAGATAAATATCATGTGACTGTGTACAGTATAGTGTGTGTGAAGACTGACTTCACCAGGCCAAGATGACCCCCTTTTAAACTAATAGCCCCTCCCCTGGGCGTATTACTTACATAGAAAATTACAATTAACAACATTCTTCAGCAGAGAAGACATTTATAGCCCCTTTAACCTAGGCGCATTTTACATATAAATTCTACACCTCTGTCTCAACACAGATTTTGTGAACATGATAGCATCACCTCACAAAACTTCACAGGTGTGTATTTGAGATCAAAATGAAGGCAGAGATGGTCTCTAGTTTATGCTCTAGTTTAGGAGCCTTCAAGCCTTTGGCTATTCGGTGGTGAAAATGAGCATATGTTCACTTTAAAGTCATGTGATGCTAAACTTCTAAATGTAATGTGAAGATTATAGATATAATAGTAAATCTATTGGTTTTATAATACAGAGAATTTCTGACTGCATGACAGACAGACACAACAAAGAGACATTAGCCCACATTAGAGGAGCTGTAAGAATGGCACCGGGCATCATCAGGGAGTGGTGTAATGTGGAGATTGAGTTACAGCCACCGCTGTGTGAAGTGAACTTAAAAGTGGAATATGCCTTATAGTCAGACAGCACTTAGGGGGCATATTGATCCGACAGTGAAAAAAGCAAGTGGGGGAGAAGATGGGTGTCAGAGCCTGAGGAGGAGGAGGAGGGGGAGGAGAAACTAGAGAAGAAGAAGAGAGGGTCACCCATTGGAGACAAGAACACAATGTGATGGGGTCCGGGAATATGGCAATCCAAATTATAAACACTAATGTCACAGGAGTAAAACACTGCCTTTGCCCCACGAGAGGTAATGCAGATGATGGTGACGTTAAGTCCATCTGTTCAAAGCTTTGGTTCAGATTCCCATGACATTTAGAATGGATATTAATTGATGTTGTGGACTCCCTGACCCTTGTGTTATAGTCACGATGAAAGGTTAAAGGTTTTAGTTGAGAGATGACAAAATCAAGTGGGTAGAGTGCCATAATATTTATCCCCAGAGGATGAACTCTTGTCTTTCTGGACACTCAATGAGCCTTTTCTCAAGTGCCATCCTCAGGCCAAAAATCAGATCTGCCCACAAGATATTTCATTATAGAAAAGACAGAAGTTTACTCAACACACCCATCATTCCCAGAAGATGAAACTTTTTTGATTTAAATGACGCCATGATCTTTCTATAATCTAGCACCACCTTCAGGACAAATTTCACATTTTGGTCATGTCAAGCCTGGAAGAATTTAATTTAAACACTTTAATATTGTGTAATGAATGATAGGAGAACCTGAAACCTCAGGCCTTGCTATACTCTAAAGCTCTATTCAAACTAACACGTGCCTGTCATAAATTTGGGTGGACCATCTCAGACATGGGCAGATAACAAAAACACCCTGTCGTTTCTCATGACGCGTAAGAGATCATTTGAGTTTTAATCTTGCAAATGTATGCCATGGGCATTTTGTTAAAGGTCCCATATTGTAAAAAGTGAGATTTTCTGGTCTTTTATATTATAAAGCAGGTTTAAGTGCTTTATGAATACTGTTAAACTATCAAAATGCTCAATATACGGAGAAATACACACAGCCCGTATTCAGAAATTGCGCGTTTGAAACAAGCCGTTAGGATTTCTGTCCATTTGTGATGTCACAAATATACAATATTTAGACCATTACACGGTTTTAAACATAAACATTCTAAATGTGTCTCAGTTTATTTCCTGTTGCAGTGTATGTAAATAACATCAGCTGACAGGAAGTAAACATGGACCCAAACTGTTGCCTAGCAACGCTGTTCCGATACAATTCCATTGAAATGCACTAAAATGGAATGTTTAAGACAGAGGGTAAATACAGGTATATTCAGGCAGAAAGTACGAGGAAAATAATGTGGTTTTTTTAACATTACAGCATGTAAACATGTTCTAGTAGAAACACGAAATACAAGTATGAACCTGAAATTGAGCACAATATGGGACCTTTAATTTAAAAAGTAGTGCAATATTTTGTGCACATTTGATCAACTCTTAAATTATATTTATATTTTCACAACTTTTAATAGAACCAGAAAATTGTTTCCCCTTGGTTGTTAAATTGTTCAAAATTAATTATATAATATGAAATTGGAAACAACATTAAAAATGTCATATGGGGTTTAAAAAGAGACTCTTGGAAACCTAAAAAAAAAAAAACAGAATTAACGGCATCTCTCCTCTGCTGTGGATGGAGCAACTGATGCCGTTCACTCCGTCTTTACACCTCTTACCTCCATTTTATTTTTATTGACTCTGTCTCTCTGTGCTCCTGTCCTGTTCTTATCTTGTCGGGCTGTTTTTATTCATGACAGCCATCATCCATGCCTCGCCATCACCTCCTCCTCCATCGATGAAATATACTCTGCCAAAAGATGATCCAGAATCAATAACCGAGACTGAATGAGAGTTGTGTTCATGCCATAACTCCTTTTAATAGCTTGTGTTGGGCTTTCGATGTGAGCAGGCACCCCGTTTTCTTCCACACCTTCCTCCTGGTCCACAAAAAATACATAAATCATTGACACGGCCGCTACATGCGTGCTCTTTTGGAATTTCCCCGCCATCTCATGAGTTGCTGGCTCTGGACATAGAGCTGTAAATAAAGACCTTAACGCTCTTTGACAAATGGCCTCGGAGGCTGTGGAGGCGTTCTGCGTGTGACAGGATTGTTTGAGCAGAAATGCAGCGGCGAGTGCTAATCAAAGACGCACATGCAGACGCCGGCCTTTTCCTCTCCATGTTTATGAGTAATTGGTCCAAGAGGCGAGGTGTGTGTCATTAGGGGGGGAAGTGTATGGGCAATTGTTTTAGTTAGCTAATGGTGTGGCTGCTCTGGCATTAGTCGTCCTCTCACCTCATATCCCCAACAGCCAGCCAACTAGTCAATCAGTGCTCCGGTCAGAGGCTGCTGCTGCAGTAATGGCTGCAGGACCCTCCCCCCACGGCTAATGCCAAAACTAATAGGCCAATTAGTGGATAGGGATTGTTCTGATGGCTGCATGAGATAGATGATGGGATGGGGGGAGGGGGAGGTTGAAGCACTGTAGCAGCACAGACTCAGTATCTGGAAAATATATATGTACAGTATATTCTGGCCACAGAAAACACGTTTAGATGATCATAGGACATGTGAGCCGGGATAAAAGTGGTCGCCTAATTAGGCCCACTAGCTGCTGGAAGGCCAAATGTTCCAAATGAATTGGTCAAAGCAGCAGATAATCAAAGCAATGCTCAGATTTATCATGCTCGTTCACATGTATTACTATTCTTTCTTTTCATGCTATTACTATTATTACTATGACTTCCACTTCTGTGGCCACCAACGTCGACAGACACCACCCAGCCCGAGGTCGCCATGCCCGTATGACTAATACTGTAAATGACATACATGTAAAATGTTCCAACATCACTGAGAGGTCATTACAGGAAATTGTCATTAGGGGGTGTAAATCACCAGTTTCATCATGATGCAATATTATATTGATATTTGCAGATATCACAAAGTCTGCCACGACACAATTTAAATTTTATTCAATTCAATTCAGGGGCCTGCGATCAATATGAGACAATATCATATGCTAATTTAACACGATCAGTTACATTTATATCAACTCACAAAAAGCAACTAAAATATGATTTGACAATTTTATTACTGGGCTCTTCCAGACATGTAAATGAAAAACAATCTTTTTTTTCTTCTTTTTTTTAATAAAAGTAGTAGAGATTGGGGGGGTGGAGCCGCGCTATTGAAGGTCACCCGCCCGAACCAATCACAAGCCGAGCACGGCCGAAGCTTGTCGGCGATAGAGACTCACAGCTGCCAATCATGACGTCTCTCCCCCTTTTTTATAGCATCAATAACTAATTAAAAACAAACTTATCGGTAAAATGAACACTTGAATGTACATCAGCGTGATTAGAACTGCCTAAAATGACAGAAACCATCTTTGGGAAAAGATGTATTTGAGGTGTATTTTTTAGTTTGGCCAATGTCCCATCCGCTAACATGGAGGAGACGGGGTTTATACTGCAGCCAGCCAGCTAACCCCTTCACTTTAACCAGCACTGGAACTTAGCTTAGGTCTTGAGGAGCTGTAGCATTTATTTACCGACAAATAAACTGTAATATACACCACCTGTACTGCTATAATGTTACTGCTACTCACCGTTTGGGAATTTCAAAATAAAGGTGTCTCTAAAAGATGATACGTATCAATGTTTTCACTTTGCATCAATGGTATTGGATCGTTGATCACTGAATTGACTAGGAGTGTCACCATTTCGATTCTAAATCGGAAATCAATCGAAATTGGCTTAAAATCTCGACGATTGAAATCAAAAGCAGGATTGACGATCATTTTCTTTCTTTTCTCTTCATCTCCCGACAGAAGAATTTCAGCCTACATTCACCTTTTTCAGCTCAACATTGTTGAATCAGAGCAGCTGGTAGCAACAAGCTAGCGGGCTGCTGAGTGCCATCTCTCAGGAGATTCATCGACCTGCAGACCCACAGTTTTTAGACGTACGCATGCAACAGTTAAAACTAGAATGGCACTCGGAGAGCGCAGACCTCCGCCCCCCCCTCTCCGTTCAGCTTGCGCCATCATCCAGGTGTATTTTTGTTTATGTTGAGATCAGCTGTACGTAGCGGAGCATCGTAAAACACTTCATTCAAACTGGACAGAAACAAAATAAAACTCACCTAAACCGTCGTCGTTACTCTTTCCAACAATCACCAAGTGTGATTTGGTCGAACTCAACTGTAATTTCACCGAGTTTAATGTGAAAAAACGCAGAATCTACAGTTGTTCCCCCCCACCCCCCGCTCTCTCTCTGTCTCTCTCTCTCTGAAGGAAGGAGGTGGGGTCATGCGTCATCAACGCGTCATCAGTTACACTGCGCATGTGTTATACCCAGAGGTCTTAATGTTCTGGCTGATCTGAATTCTTAAAAAACTTCCTGAATCCGGACCATGATCCGGATCGCCACCAAAATCGAACGGATTGTTCATTGTGCCACACCTCACCCCTCCAAAAAATTTAATTCAAATCCATCGCGGACATTTGCAGTATTCCTCCAAACCAACAAACCAACAAACCAACAAACAAACCAACGCCGGTGAAAACATAACCTCCTTCCTAGGCGTTCGGCCTTGGCGGAGGTAATGACAACAGATGAAAATGGCAGTACAGTGAAGTTCTGTGTGTACCTTTCACTTTATTACATCCCTGGTGTGTACCAGTGAAAAATTAATAAGACATTATTTTGAAATGCAGCGCTGTGTTGTGGGAGTAGTGTAGGTCATTTAGAGAATAGCAGAGCCGGTGCGAGAGTGTGTGTGTGTGTGTGTGTGCGTGGGAAGTGGGTTTCGAAAGTGAGAGAGAGAGAGAGAGAGAGAGAGAGAGAGAGAGAGAGAGAGAGAGAGAGAACGCTAGCTGTGTGTGAGAAAACGAGCGTGCAGCGGAGCAGAAGACAGAGTTAGTTTAGCTCTGAGAATATCAGTGAATGTTCAGTGGAAGTTTCAGTTTGTGCAGATATAAATGCTGAGGCTCCTCCATACCAACGGAGGTTTCCCGTGTCTGGTTTCCTGCTGCTGAGCGGAGTGACGGGATAACTCTCCCCTGTGTTTTGCGACCACGGTCGGGAGGCCAAAGCAAGCAAAGTTAACAGCTGACTAACATTCTATTTTAACGTTACGTCTACTATTAAGCTCTAAGTTATACATTAGCGTCATGCACGTGTATATACTATGTGCGTGTATCTATCTATCTGGGCGCGTGTGTAACACAGACTATACAGTCTATGGTGTGTAGGCATACAGCGGTTTTAGATTAATGTTTATATTGATAAAAATCCATCATTCAAAGTATTCAAACGGAAAATCCACCCACATTTGGCGCTTGTTAATTTCGGATCCTGATTACAGGCAGTTGTCGTGACATCCCTATACGTAAGTGACTTAGTGGCGTAAAGTAGGCGTAGTGACATCACAGGCTTAAGCGACATAACTTACGTAAGTAAAGATAACTCAACATTGACTTTTGGTTTGACAAGGCAGACGAACATGGGTCTCCTGGGTTAAAGTCCTGTGTTTGTTTGACTCATCCACCACCGCTTCCCCCCCCACCGTATGAGGACTTTGTCACTTTTAAAACTATTCTTTATACTACGTCACCTGACTTCTGGTTTGCTCCCTCTTTAATTACTATGGCCACTAGAGGTCGCCTCCTAACGAAACATAAATATGGGTCCTAATACGCTGCAGTACAAATGACCTACGGGGTCGTTGTTTGGGGGAGGACAGGCTGACCAATGTAGCAGAGCAGTGTGTCATTAGAAAGACGTGTCATGACCAGCCATGGAGGGTAAATCACTGGAGGACCCCTTTCAAGCACCATATTGTATTAAATGTAGTATCAATATATAGACAATGCTGTCAATAAATTTAACTTGATGCTATTGAATTTTTTTTCTTTGTCATGTTATTAAATCGTTGCAGTTGTGTTGGCTTCAATTGCTTCTCATAGACGGCAATCAATTCTATATAATGTTACATATGTCAGAGTGGACACTGACAAGACTATGGGGAGTTTTCGGAAAACGTGAGGCCTTTTCCAGTGTTCTTTGGACCAGTATACAGTATAACCGTCAGAGCATCAGTGTGGAGAGTGAGTCAGGAAGGAGATGTGTGAGGATGAGACAGGGAAAGACAGGTGAAAACAGCAAGAGCTTTTACTGCTCCCTCATATCTTCTGCTCCCCAATAATAATAAAAGACAATACGGTACAGTGTGTTGTGGAAGTGTGTGTGCCTGAATATCAGAGATTATAAGAAAACGCTTCGTCTATCAAGACAAGAAACTCTGCTCGTGGGAGAACAGAGGCACACGTACTACAGACAGTCCAAAAATACAATAAACCTGATAAACTATAGCCTCCTGGTAATGTAGCCATCTCAAGGAGAATCAGCATTATCCAGTGAATTAGTATATCATCATATAAATTATTTAAAAACGCTACAAGAGCCTGTTGATGAACCGAGCTATACTGTATATTTCTTCCTGTTTAATCAATGCATAATGAAAAGTGGTGCACCTTGAAACCCTTGAAAAGCTGGAATTCTTCAATGTAGCTCTCTGGTCAAGACTAGAACACTAGTCCTGGGAATACAGGACTAGAACACTCTGAAAAGACAAGACTAGAACACTAGTCCTGGGAATACAGGACTAGAACACTCTGGGAAGACAGGACTAGAACACTAGTCCTGGAAAGACTAGAACACTAGTCCTTGGAAGACTAGAACACTAGCCCTGGGAAGACTACAACACTAGTCCTTGGAAGACTAGAACACTAGCCCTGGGAAGACTACAACACTAGTCCTTGGAAGACTACAACACTAGCCCTGGGAAGACTACAACACTAGCCCTAGAAAGACTAAAACATTAGTCCAGGGAAGACAGGACTAGAACACTAACCCTAGAAAGACTAGAACACTAGCCCTGGGAAGACAGGACTAGAACACTAACTAGTCCTGGGAAGAAGACTACACATTTAGTACTGGAAAGACTAGAATGCTAGTCTTTGGAAGACTAGAACACTTGTCCTTGGAAGACTAGAACACTAGCCCTGGGAAGACTAGAACACTAGTCCTGTGAAGACAGGACTAGAACACTAGTCCTTGGAAGACTAGAACACTCGTCCTTGGAAGACTAGAACACTAGCCCTGGGAAGACTAGACACTAGTCCTTGGAAGACTAGAACACTCGTCCTTGGAAGACAGGACAAGAACAATAGTCCTGGGGAGACTACAACACTAGCCCTCGAAAGACTAGAACACTAGTTCAGGGAAGACAGGACTAGAACACTAACTAGTCCTGGGAAGAAGACTACAACTATAGTCATGGAAAGACTAGAACACTAGTCCTGAGAAGACTAGAACACTAGTCCTGAGAAGACTAGAACACTAGTCCTGGGGAGACTAGATAAGGAATTAAACGAAAAACTTTGGACATCTTGTCCTAGTTTTTTACTGTGCAACAGAATTCCAATCAGGTTTCTGATATATTGGTTTATACAGTAGATTGTAAGACATTAGCAGGGACAAAGTACATTTAATATCAGTAGGCACATTTTGTAAAGCTGAGTGTTAACCAAACAATGAAGACAGCCTAACAGCTCGTAGTGTGTTACTTCTAAAATTCAAAAGAAATCACCGTTTGATTTGTGCTGCATTTCTACCTCCTGTGTCTGCATGTATGGAAAATGTGGGGGGAAATGAAGAGACTGTCCTCAAAACAAACGTGAGCATTTGTTATTTGTTCAAATTCCTGAAATGACCCGTTCTTACATTTACCTGATTAGGTTCTGCAGTGATCTTGTGAGTTATGACTGTTGCCTGTCAGAAAGTAGGAAGTAGCGTGATTTGTTCTTTGCACCAGAGGCTTCATTGGGAAATAGGTTGGGGTGGATGGATACTGTACGTCAACAATGTGTCAGACAGTGGAGACTATTTGTTGACTGCTGGTCGTTCATTTCTGGTTTCCTGCTGAACGTCAACATTGGTTTCTTTTAACCACGACCATGATCTTTGCTTCATTTTAACCTTAAACCTAACCAAACCAAACTGTATGTGGCAGATAAGAAAAAAGTCATATAGATGACAATTTGTCATCCTGTTTCAGTTCATTCATATTTTACTGTTGTGCTCCTCGTCTCTGTAATTGTCTCAGTTTTCAGTCCAAAAGTCAAAATGTATAGAAAAAAGGCAGATGTAACCATTTCAAACATTCACAACATGTTCTATCTAACAAAATATTCTGCTTCAGTCCATATTTGCTGGCATTTCGTTTTCAAAAACAACATTTGTTTCCGGTACTTTTGCTTCACCATGGACTGTTACTGCATCGGGTGGCAGCATGAAAATAGTTTTTCTAAAAATAGATATCATATGAAAATAGCACTTTTTACACTGTAAAAACTGTTACTTAGGTCTAACTAAAAAATAAATAAATTAGGCAACATTTTCCATCTATTTTTTGGCAGTTTAGTGAACTTCTTGGTATTTTGAGTTGGGTAAACTCAATATTATGTATTTGACTGTATGCTAAAAAAAAAACATAAGTATGGTCTAGTAGAAAAAGCCCAAAAATTTGAGTTGAACCCATTGTCAAAAAGGTCACCACATCAAACTTAATTAAAATAAGTAGCCTTTAAAAGAAAGAAGTAAGAATTTCATTTGAAGTAATTCATGTAATCAATCTTATTCATTTTGACCAATTATTCCTTTCTCTGTTTTAAGTCTAATCTGCTTCAAATAATTAGTCACCATTAATTTATTTTTACAAATAAAGGAAAGAGAGGTATTCTTTTCACACATTTTTTAAACAGCAAATAACAGCTATAAAAATATGCTGTTTAAAGAGTTAAATAGTTGAACACTTGAGTAAATCTGTATTCAGTATTACATTTTTTTAAGTTTAAAATGTTTTAAGATTAAAACAATTATTGACATACCAGAACTTCTGACCCCAGCTTCTAAAATGCAGCTCAGTGTAACACTTTGACAGTAGTGTCTTTTAGTGCGTATATAATATTAAACATTTTATCGTTAAATCAATTTACATACCAGAACTTCTGCCCTCAGCTTGCAGTAGAACACCGTCACAATAGTGTGTCTTTTAGTGTGTATATGATGTTACATTTAAAACAATTTATGCACCCGAACTTCTGATTATAAAGTGCAGCTTAGAACATCTTTACAGTACAATATTCTGAAGAATCACACTCATCAGGCCCAGAAAAAGGTTCAACATTCTTGAACACACACTAAAGCAGCATTTCATGAGTGTAAGGCCATGTTTGACTGTCTAGACTAGAGGCTTGTTTTTAAGGCTAACACACCTGGAGGTTGGTTTTGGGCGCTGTGTATCGAGTCCCACAAAAAGTCTTTGAAAGACCTCAAAAGTTTGGATAAGTTTGGAAGGATACTTGAGGTGCAGTGCGTATGCCCCCCCGAGGAGTAGGCAGCATGCTCTGAGCAGATTGTCAAGATGAGTAAGCACTGGGATTCCCTCGATGATGATGATGCCCACTGCATCTGGCTCATGGCAAGCATAGATCCTCATACTGTGCATTTTAAGGTCCTCGTGCACACCGCTCTCTGCTGTTCCCTGCATGACGTACAAACAGATCGCAAACTGTCTCGTTTGTTGATGAAAGATAAACATAAATTAAGTAGAAGTTGTGTGAATTCAGTTCCGATTCAGATAATGATTCAACAGGAAGTCTTCTGTAGAGACCACTTTGAAAACTAGAATATTCCAGAACATTCCTGATTTGAGATTTTGCACATCAGACTTGTATTGCCATCATGGAAAATAGAACTTTAAATGCCCATTTCCAGTTACTTTTACTGCTTCAGTCCATATTTGCTGGCATTTAGTTTTCAAAAACAACATTTGTTTCCGGTACTTTTGCTTCGTCATGGACTGTTCCTGCATCTGGTGGCAGCATGAAAATAGTTTTTCTAAAAATAGATATCATATGAAAATAGAACATTTTACACTGTAAAAACTGTAACTTAGATTTAACTAAAAAATAAATAAATTAGGCAACATTTTCCATCTATTTTTTGTCATTTTAGTGAACTTCTTGGTATTTTGAGTTGGGTGAACTCAGTATTATGTATTTGACTGTATGCTAAAAAATTAAGAACTCGTAAACAACGTTGAGGAATGGAGGAAGAGCTGAGACGTCCAATCGCTGCATGTGGGCGGGTCATGACCATGACCCTTTACTTTCGATATAAGCCCTTAAACTGAGTTTTGTTTAATCAATTTATTTAAGTTCAATCAAATTATAGAAAATAATGAGTTACTAAAATATTCACACTTTTTATTTATGTGTAACTTGAAAAAAATTTAATGAATTAAAGAAATTAATTTATTGGAAGAAAATATACTTTTTAAACTGAAGTCATATGGACAGTACCATTGAAGGGCTTTTTTTTACAGTGTACACTGCTAAGAGTATATCAGTTTTATGTATGTTCTAACTGTTTGATGAGCTGTGTGTGGTGTATGGGGGCTGCGTATCGACTGACGTCATTGCTGCGCTATGGAAACATGGCGGCACAGCATGAGTCTCAACATGCACTACAGAGATGGAGACTGATGAGGCGTTAATGGCCCATCAGCGCGAACAAAAGGATGCAGACGCTCTTTAGCGTGAGATTTGGATAAAATAGTACCTCTAAAGAGCTTGGCGGTGTTAAATGAAGCTATTTATCGTCTGCTACTACATTTCTATTTTCTGATATACTGTAACTCTATTTTACTGCATTGGATTCATTTTTACTTGCTTGCATGCAAGGTGTAACTACCTTTAGTTTCCTGTAAGTATACATGGTCTGAAACCCTAGTTGGAAATTGGATTTTGATGCATTGCGATGCTTTTGAGTAATGTAATGTAGTTTGGGCAAAGTAGAGATAAGGGTCATTTTTAGAAGAGTCCTTTTTTTGTATTGCAAAAATACCTTACAATATCATGGCATATCACCCACCCCTGGAGATCAGTGATCACTGTGAGCAAAAAGGAAAGAGGTTACTGAGCCTGTCCTCAACCTGTTTCATGTTGTCTTCACTATCAACAACTGGCATCAGAGACTTGGACAAAACATAACCTGCCCAACGTTTTTCATCTGGCACATCTGGCATGTAGTCCCATCTTTGAGGAGGTGTTTGGAAGCTATGGCGTAGACTACAATGTATCAATGGAGCCTATATGCACATAGACCCTGCAACACAGTTCCCTGACTGGAATCAAGCTGACTGGACAACAGAATTTTACATCGTACTTCTACATTTGATGCTTTACAATCTTTTACAACTAATCAAATATGAATGATTTTTATTTGTAATAATCAAGTTTTTGTTTCCATTGTGGTATTGCTACTTTGTGGTATTACTACTATGTAGAAGTGGTATCTGATTACTGACCAGCTGCATGTAAATTGGGCTACCTGGGAAGTCTGAAGCAGCACATGTACATGTTTTGTGTGATTTCATGCCTTAACATGGTTTCTCACTGGAATCTCAAATGCGTATGTAAAACTCAGTTACCTGCCTGCACCTAAAGGTGCATGAAGTCATACATTCCGTACAGGTTTCATAATGTACTGTATTTTAATGTACGCTCAGCTAGCAGCAGGGATTTCTGGCACCATTTTAATTAGAGTCCCACGGGCTCCCGCTGTCGACTCCCTCCTACCACCTGGTGCCACAGCGGAGCAGAAAAAGGGAAATATCCCCAAGGAACTGCTGCTCTCGTCTCATGTGAGCAGAACTGCGGCAGCCATCTCAAACCATCTCCCTCATGGGAATGCAGCACCAGCGTGCCCTCAGCCAAGGGTACTTAACCCCTCAGAGGCTTAAACACATGGAGAAAGATAACAATGGAATTATCGTTGGATTCTATGGAGAATAGGTGTGTGGTGTGTGCTGATGAGATATGACAAAGTTCCTAGAGAGACTGGAAAAATCAACTTCATACCCTCCGTCTCTCTCACTTTATCTTCATTCTCTGTCTGTGTCGCTCGCCCCTAGAGTTTCACCTCGATGTGAACTCTGTGACTTCTGTTCATGTCCTGTCTTGAAACTCTTCCATGGGCTTGTTAAGCCTCATCCACACTGGGAACGTCAGGAGCGCGTGGCGGCTACCTGTTGTTTTTTATTTCGGCGTCCATGTTAACAGGTTAGAGCAGCCACAGCATCTCAGCTCTTGTAGAGATTCGAGGTCTCGCCTATTTTAGACGCGTGCTGCGCGGTTCACAGCAACAACAGACAGTGAAAGGGATCTATTGACTGTATACTGACATCATACCAGCAACATTACTACAGTTTCGATGTCTCTCTACAGAATATGTTACGGAGATGAAAAAAAGTAAAGATTTATTTTTAAATCAACACTTCCTGCTTTCATTTCAAAATAAAAGCCCTCAAGCATTTTTTCTGTGGACAGAATTCCTTCATTTGTTAACACGATGCCTTTATTCTGAAATATTTGCAGGACAGTGTTGTAGAACATGCAGTGACTTGGAGAGCCCCATGAATGAATATAGTACCAGGTTTTAATTGTCGATTATTACTGTTATTTACAAATTACCACACATTCCCTAACCTTTCTCTGTCTAAAATAAATATAAATGGCATTTATAATTAAATGAAATGGCCATTAAAAGGCAAACTCTATGTAGAAAGAAAGGGCTGACAGCAGCAGAAATGCAGCAGACACGCAGCTGGTGTGAACACCTGACGTGTGAATTATGCAGCCACCACGCGGTCGCCACGCGCTCCTGACGTTCCCAGTGTGGATGAGACGTTATGTGTACATGTGATGTGTGTGTGTGTTTGATTAGCAGATCTGCTTCCACTATTAGCAGCTTCATTTGTAGTCTGATGAAGACCCGGTCTAGATCCCAGGGACTTTCCCTTCTGGCAGCGGACCGGCCGATCCGTCATGATTCAGCGAGATTCACTTCACATTCTCAGCTAAACTCGCTGGACCTCATTTGTCAAGAGCTGCAAACATTTGATATGCAAAGGTCTGACAGGTCCTGGACCAGAATGTAAAGTGTTGTTTATATACTCCCCCGTCTGCGATGCTAAGTGCTAATTGCTGTGGTGTTTTTGCTCCACACCTCCCCGAGATCATTTGTCAATCAAAAAATCCGACCAGCACTGACTGACGTTTTTAATGGAAAATCTGGTGATGAAGTTCAGTTTTTTTTCCCTCATGTGGGCTGCTGCTGCTTGTGCTAAGCATTCAGCTCTTTTTCTAGTTATTACAACAGAAACATCCATCCTCCCGTCCATTATCTGTAACCTGCTTATCCTGACGAAACCACTGCTTATGTGCGGCACTACAATTTAAATTTGGTGAATGGGCTTCAGGGTCACAGTGGGTTGGATCCTTTCCCTGCATGCCCTGGCAAGAGGCACAGAGGTCACACCCTGGACAGGTTGCCAGTCTGTCACAGGGCTGACACATAGTGCAACACATCCACACCTACTCAGAAACTACAGCTCAACTGACCTGCGTGTGCTCAGACATATTACAATTAACATACATGCATGTTTGTGCAACATATTTTCACTCCCAACACGTCAAATACCGCCGATTGGTCAGCGCCCCTCTGCATCAGAAACCAACACAAGGAGGCACCGTTTAGCAACAGTATATGTGACGAACTGGGCATTCAACGAACTCCAATGTAAACCCACCCACACCCACCCGCGGCGTTAATAGACGGTCGGAGCAAGTGACGTAGATTTAATAGTCTGAGAGTCCGTTCAGGGCAGGTGGATGGGTCAAACGAACACCAGACTTTCAACCAGGAGACCGCTGTTTGTGTCCCGTGTGAAACTAAACATTGACTTATTTTGTCACGTCAGTCTTTAGTGACTCGTCGGTATCGTCAGTCGTGAGTCGCTAGTCAGGGAAGTTAACGTCAACCACGACCGTTTCCTAATCTTAACTAAGTGGTTGTGTTGCCTAAACCTAACTTCCTGTGAAAACAGAAGTTTATTTTGACTTTACACTATGCATGTAACAAGTGTATAAGTCTCCGATGCCGAGGAGCACTGACTAAGCGGCGGTATTTAATGAGTTGGGAGTGAGAATCTGTTGGTTTGTGTAGAAATGAAACCTCACATTGACATTTGTAATCATGCAAATGACTAAAAACCCAGCCCTACAACATAACTCAACAGTATGGCATGTCATTCACTTTTTTCAGTGGCTTTGAAGAACACAATTTACCACAAGCCCAAGACGGTCATAGGCCGAGGCCAGTCGAGTTGTGGGCCATGAGAATGGACTGCAAGGGACAAACAGTGTAGGTGCTTTATAAGCAGCAGAACTGGTAATAAGCTGCACTGGTAATCATGTCATGGACGCTGTAGTTTTTTCTTCTTTAAACGCTTAAAATGGATAGCGAATACCAGGAACACGTTTCACTTTCACAAAGACTGATGAAAGAAACCAGTAATGAGAGACTGTGTTACAAAAGCGAGTAGAACAGAGGCTCCATGTGAAGTGGTGTCAGGATGTCAGCCGTCGACGCAAGGCTGCGATAGACGTCCAATCCGTTGAGGAGTGGCATTCGCAAGCCACATTTCTTCTTCACAATTACTCCTATGTGGACAGTGGTCAAGCAGGACTACTGATGGCCTCATTAACCATCTCCATGGCGACAACATCTCACTGTACCAACTACCAGCTGAGATGAAACACTGTCTGTGCCTTTACGCCTTTTTTTGCACATACCTTTTAACATGTTTAGGGTTCAACCCCTCAAGGGGCAGAACCTTAGGGTAGATCAAACAATATCATCAACAAGAATAAAATCCGCAAATGTGAAATGCAGACCACCCTATAGCTAACTGTCAAAACAATACAAGCTAATGGCGTAACAATTGAAAAAGTTGTCAATGATGTTCTGGATTAGGGCTGTGCAAAATATAATGCACTGGGTATTGGGAGTTTAGTCATAGCACAACAGTCGCACACACCTTTACACCCAGAAACTAACTTGGGACATTCAGAGTGTAGGCTATAGTTTGTCGAGGCACATTGAAGGGGATTTTCTGAGCCGTTATGTGACAGCCATATATTTGAATGGTCATTGTAATTCACTTTCAAAATTGTTAGAATGGAGGCTACAGCTCTGGGGAAACAAGCTGTCCTTCAGTCTGTTTATACGGGCTGTGACCCAGGTGGGTTGGGTCCTTACTGATGTTGCTAGCCCTCTGGTTCAGATCTGTCCAAGTTTAGAACAGAGTTCCCGCAGGTGAATTGGCCGTTATCCATCTGCTTATCCACACGTACCTTATCCATCTGCTTACCCAGACGTACACGTTATCCAATGTACTTATCCAGACATACGTTATCCAGGTGCAAAGTAAAATATTTCAATGGCGCCATGCAATCGCCTGTTTTCTCCATCAACACAATCGAAATGGAAGGAGGCGCCAGCGAACGTTGACACGTCAGCACTCTCTCTAACACTGCAAAGTTATCCAGTTCTCTGGCATAAATAGCGCTCCATAGAAGACAGCATGGAGTCATTGAAATAGCAGCAAATGTGTTTCTATGCTAAGATGCCACTATAGCTCTCGGGGTGAATGTGTGAAGTGACTCATTTCAGTTCTCTGCATATATAAGTAGCCTAAATATATCAGAATATTGATGTCAGTTCACTGGCAGCCAGCCTGTACAGATGGCAAAGTGTTCAGATCTGCTGCCTTTTTTTAAATGTCTGTTAAACAAAAATAAAATCGTTGCACAATGTCATGTTCCAGAATAGCAAACTAGACTAAGGACTAGGAAAAGCATCTTTTAAAGGGTAAAAACTTAAATGTACGAGCTTTAGTGTGGTTTGCAGAGGTCCACGTGGAATGGAAATTGATAACACTATAATATGTCTCTATCTGTGTGTGTTTTTAAGGAGAGCTTCAGGTAGCAGTTGCTATAAAGATATGTTACGTTAACGGCTGGGGACTTCTAAACTCCACTCTGAAATCCATTGAAATTGTACTATTGTTATTTTCACTCTACATATGTGTCTCTATATATTGCATCTCACCTTAATCAAAGTTTAGACTGATGGAATAAATGTTTTGGGACCATTTAGTATAAAATGTTCACTTTTTCAAATCTATACAACATGTTAGGATTTAAAATATGTTTCCTATGTGCTTGGTGTCTGAGCCCCTATTCTCAAGCTTCAGATAGCTTATCAGGGTGTCCCATTCCACATACTGTATCTCCATTATATCTTATGATGATGATGATGATGCATTTGTATCTTGAAGGTGCTAAATTCGATATCCAGAGCATTAATATATAATCATCAACTATTGTCTCTGTAAAGATATAGAGGAGTAATGTCTACCTGAGCAGAGAATGAAGTATCTTTCTCTGTGTGTGTGTTGTAATCAGAGCTTCTCTGTGCTTGTAGTGCATGTTAGTGCATGTGAGCGTGCTCCACTGCCACCCACCCTCGGGTCCCCCCCCCCCCAGGTTAACACTGTTAGCTCTGTCAGCACATTCACCATTGTTTGCACCATTTAGCACTGTTTGCACCGTTATCTGCGAGCTGTGGCTCTCGTCATGTTGAGAGCTGTGCAGAGGCGATAGAAATGCCCCCATTCCCATATTTAGCACCTTTAACTGTGTTGTGAATAAACTGAAACTGAACTGAACAAACACGCACACAGGAATACAGAAGTTGGAAGTGATTAATGTAAAAAAAATGCATGACTAGCTAATTACGATTTTCAATTAATTGTTTTAATTCATTTATCTGGTAAATATATATATATGGAACTAGGGACAGGTGTTGCAAATTAGCATCCACTATGAGCACTATGATACTTGCATCAGATAGCCGTTTTTAAGTTGCTTTTGTACATTGTATCTGTCCCTTTCCAATTAACAATGAAATAAAATGAACCTACATTGGGGTGTGGTGAAGCCTGAACATCAGACTGAATCTCAGCTTGACATCATGCTTGACAAATCTTTCCCACTGATAGCATTTTCAGTTGGTAGCAGTTGCTAACTTGTAGCTGGTTTTAAGTCAGAGTTGTTATTTCCGTAAGTCGACTAGCGCTGCATCAATCCCATCCATACCTGGCACCATTTTCATGGCCATTTTTCTGTCTCTATTTGTCATGAATATAGCTAACTAGCTATATGTAGGAAGGTGAAGTCTCCATTTTCAACTCCCCCTATGAAGCTCTGATTGTTCCTCCAACAGTGAGCCCAGCACCAGACTAGTTTGAATCACTGAACAACGGGAGTCTTGGGGGTGATTCAGGAGATCTGGATCCAGGTTAGTTTTGGAGGCTTTTGATCAAACAAAATGAGATGTTTGAAGACAATGAGAAGCTTTGTATTTGGGCAACTTGTCATGGACACAAACCATGAGTCTTTTTTTCCCCACACTTTTTTGGCCAAAGAGCGCTCATATATTTGCTTTTAAGTCTGTGTTCTTGTGTGCAAGATGGTAGCTGCATGTGCTGTATTCCCTCAGAACAGTAATTGTGTGCATACTCAGAAATGCTACATGTCTGCAAGATGTAATTTAGAGCATTAACCCGGGGCATCGGGATGTGAAGTAAGGTCAGAAGTATAATTCGGAACTGTCTGATCCACTGCCTTGGAGACAGTTTTGGATGCATCCCATTGAAAGTTTTAGGGAAGTGGCTGCACACTGCACTTTATCAGACACAGACACTTAGTCCTCATCCCTCACGTCTTTCGTATTGTAAAACATACTGTCTCAAAGCACAATAAGGTATAACGTTTACCTTTGTGTGGCTTGTTGTTTTCAAGTACAACTTCTTCTAAGCCACTTCCTGTTGCGCAAAGCTGGAGTCGACTTCCTACTCATTGTGCTCAATAGGGGAAAACATCCACTGCAAATACAGTTAATGAGTACAGTGGTTAACAAACAGATAGAGCCAGAGCAACACGACCTCCTCTCCACGCTAAACCGGTAGAGCCAGAGCAACACGACCTCCTCTCCATGCAAATCAGATAGAGCCTTAGCAACACAACATCCTCTCCACGCCAGATAGCTAGAACCAGAGCTACACGACTCCTCTCCACGCCAGATAGATAGAGCCCGAGTAACACAACCTCCTCTCCACGTCAAGATAGATAGAGCCAGAGCAACACGACCTCCTCTCCACGCCAGATAGATAGAGCCCGAGCAACATGACCTCCTCTCCACGTCAAGATAGATAGAGCCAGAGCAACACGACCACCTCCCCACACCGAATAAATAGAGCCAGAGGCCCTTGCAACACGACCTCCTCTCCACCATGAACCTAGAGAGAGGACCATATCTTTCTTCCCCTTTCGGCTTCTATAGGGGCAGTAATAAAACCATTATAGCCGCTCAAACAACAAACCTCGACAAGCCAGTCAGGTGAGACTTATTCTTTCATCACCAGGTATAATCGACACTTATCTTCTGCCAAGTGGATGAACGTTTTTTCTTGAAATAGTCTCCGTTCATCATTGATCTGTAATCTTGTATTTAATCTGCATTAGCTATCACACTGGTTTTCTTTGGGAAGCCAATTAACTGAACTGACTCTGTTGCAACATTTTCATACGTTTTCATACAAGTACGTGTATATTCTTCAATTAGTATTTTTTTGTATGTTAATTTTTACATTGGGTTTGAGTCCCATGGTTCAAATCAGAACCAAGAAAGAATCAACACGATACACCTCCTCCTCCTCCTGTTCCACTGGGGATGGATGATGGATTAAAGTTGCTCAATTCAAAGTAGCTCTGCGAACCATTCTTGTTCCATGAGATATTATTGCAGTAAACATCGTTGTCACCAGTTTTTTTCCCCCCCCTCGTCAGGCGTGTTGAATCAGTGATGGGCGCCCATGCTCCACAGATTTTCATTTCAAGCAAATGCCACAGAGGCTTATTTCACTGATTACTTTTACCTCCTCTCTGGTTGGAGGGTTATCAGTGAAATCAGCTGGTGTGACACATGGCTGTGTCTCACACATTGTTGAGCATCTCTCAGCTAAACTGCAGCCTTTTTGAAACACTGAATCATTTTTTCTCAGTGTGAAAACGGATAGAAAAGGTTATTGATTATTGTCTTTAAATTCAAATTACATTCAAACATGCATATCAATAGGTTCTGATACCAATTCTGGTGGTACAGCACATAGGTGTTTCTTTCTATCTGTCTGTCTGCCTGTCTAGCCATAAATATGTGGACACCCCCGTTCGTATACTTTTTGTACTTTTGGCCTTTTTTTATGACCACAACCCTGTCCAACAACTTTGTAAACTGTGAGCCAGACCCCACATCAGTGTTCGACCTCACTTATGCTTCTGTGGCTGAATGAGAGCTAATCCCTGCAGCCAGGTTCCAACATCTGGTGGAAAGCCTGGAACCAGAAGAGTGCAGTTTGTGAAAGCAGCACATGACATGACACTGTTCTTTCAATCCAAATGATGTCCTTATTTCTATTATGTTGATGTGAATTATTTCTTTTAGTGCTGGGTTGAAGTTAAGGGGTCCATGTAGGGATGTCACAGGAACCGATACTTCGGTACCAAATCAATGCCAAAATTCTTAAAACGTCGTCCCAGGACTTGTGTGGGACGCAGTAAACTCACTATCGACCCATCCAAGGGACGCACACTATGTTTTCCCCGATGATGCTACATTGTGAACAACAAATCCGTGTTGAAATCGGCAGGACGAGAGCTAGTTAACGTTAACGGGAGGTGCCATTGATTATTATACGCATTATGATGCGTTCAGAAAAAACGAGTATTTGGCGAAGGTAAATTCTTATGTTATGAGGTGTGATGCAATCTTGTAAAAGAGAAACTTGAATAAATTTTCACAGCAATACGAAATAGATAATAGAGAGAGAGAATTATGACCTGTTTAACTTCCTAAAAAAAAAGGTAATAAAGGAGTGGATGTTGAAGTACATGGGATTTATTGTTTTACTTTTGTTTTTTACTGTGGTAGCAAATTGGTCCATTACTGGATTATCTCGCTAGGGGGCCCCGTTGCTAGGGTTAGCTCAATTGACACCTGCTTTATTTTACTGACCAAAAATTTCAAGACGCTTCCTGTATGGAATTTGGAAAAATTAAAACAATATACAATTTCTTGAAAGAAAAGGTCCAATTAAACCATAGACTTTATGTAAGAGGTGGACATAGTCACTGTGACGTCACCCATTGGTTTGTGGACTACCGTTTGAAGCCTCGAGTTTGGCATTTTGAAAGTCGCCATCTTGGTTTTTGGCCGTCGCCATCTTGCTTATTTGCAGCCAGAAGTTACACAAGAGGGCGGAGCTAAGTACAACCGAACACTGAATAAGACATTTTCAGTTGGCCAAAATGTTACGAATAACTTAAGTTTTAGACGGAAACACGGACAACTCCCAGACTGGACAATGCCGTGATAGCGACCTGTCAATCACCCTAAAGCATCCCCTGCTTTATGGTCTATGTGATTCTAAATGGGACCATAATTTACTAAATGAACATCATGCTGTATTGAAGAAGACTTGAAACTAGTGATTGAGACCATAAACTCATATTTCCAATGTTTACTGAGGTAATAAATCAAGTGAGAAGTAGGCTCATTTTCTCATAGACTTCTATACAATTGGACTTCTTCTTTCAACCAGAGGAGTCGCCCCCTGATGGATATGGCGACATACATGAAACCTGCCTTGGCGGAGGTCTGCGCTCTCTGAGTGCACTTCTAGTTATTTATGGTAACTTCTCCATATGTTGATGGTATGCTTGCCTGTAGCCATTTTTTTTTTTTTTTGCATGTTGCAGCTGACATGCACAGCTGGTCAGGCTTGTTCTCAGTTACACTAGAAGTTCAATGGCATTGATTAATTGGAAGTTTACCAACTGAACACTCTATTGTCCCTATTAATAATACCAGCAGTAGTCTTTTCAGGAAACTTCTTGGGAGGTATTAGGAAATGAAGGTACAGACCTGCAAAATGAAGTGATACCCATATTTAGTAATAAATGACACCACAAACTGACACAACATGAATATGGGCCTCAGAGTGGCGCTCAGAGGCCGCAGGGCAGTTGCCAGTGTTTCCCTGTTGTTAATCGAGCCTTGCCAGGAGACCGGCCTCATCAGCCCATTGCTGTTTTACATTATTGGCTGCTGTTGCTCAAATTTGAAAAATCACATCTTCACTTAGTTACAGTACGAGTGTCATGGCTGTACAACCGCACAGCGAAATCAATCGGGACAGACCGGCCTCACTCACACATATACTACACACTCTACCCACTCCACTCCAATCAGAGTCGACTTGTTCTCCTTCATTACTCTCAGCCAGGCAGCTGCTTCTCTTCCTCTCTTTTCCATCGTCTCATTTGTCTCTCGCTGTCTGTCTTCCTCACTCCCAGCTCTTTCTTCTTATGTTTCATATGCATAATAATCACTGTGAGTTGGCTCAATCTAGTGAAATTGAGTTTTGGTGCTGCTGGTGGTGGAAGGTTTGCTGGAAGCTGTAATCAATACTCGGGAGCCATGGGGCCATTATGGAAATCAGGTGGCATTAAAAGGTGCAGTGCTGGGTAAATGTGGCTGATTGCTCAGCAAAGCCCTTAAGTCATGTGACTTTTTTTCTTCTTTTTTACCTTTTTAGCCAATTTCCTAGGTCTGGATTACTGCACGTTTAAACACAGGTCAAATTTTCATGAAATACTAAAAAAAATAATTAGTCGTTGGACCGAAAAGTAATCAAGTAATCATTTTGATAAATTAATGAATTTCTAAGGTAATTTGTAAAACAGAAACTGCAAACAGCTCATTTGAGCTCAGTTTGATATTGTTGTAAAGTGAATAGTTTGGGGTTTTATAATCGGAAGACATCTGACCTTAAAGGTCCCATATTATAAAAAGTGAGATTTTCATGTCTTTTATATTATAAAGCAGGTTTAAGTGCTATATAAATAATGTGAAAGTATCAAAACACTCAATCCATGGCGAACTATACACAGCCCGTATTCAGAAACTGTGCGTTTGAAACAAGCCGTTAGGATTTCTGTCCATTTGTGATGTCACAAATCTACAATATTTAGACCATTTAACAGTTTTAAATGTAAACATACTAAATGCGTCCCAATTCATTTCCTGTTGCAGTGTATGTGAATGACATCAGCTGACAGGATGTAAACATGGACCCAAGCTCTTTCCTAGCAACGCAATTCCATTGCCATTCCGTTGAAATGCACTAAAACGCAGCGTTTCAGACAGAGGGTGAATACAGGCATATTCAGACAGACAGTATGAGAAAAATAATGTGTTTTTTGAACATTACAGAATGTAAACATGTTCTAGTAGAAACACAAAATACAAACATGAACCTGAAAATGAGCACGATATGGGACCTTTAAGTCATACAGCAGCTCTCTAATCTATACTACGACTTTTAATACATTAGTTGTGTGTCTAGTTATCAATACTTACTACGGATTTGTCTGTTATTCGTCGGTAATGCAGGTTCACAGCGTTCACTATGTACAGTAGCTTGTCTAACAGGATTCTGCAGTAACGCGAGAGCTCCTGTACTTCCGCATTCGGCCCCATGACGCATTCAGGACAACTCGGATTTCTGGAAACTTCCATCCTAACATGAGTTTCTAGCATAAAAATATGCTATTCTAAAAAAAATAGTATTATATTAGACTAACCTTATAATATATTAAGATTATGACGGTTCAAAGAGCTCTGGTTTACTATCTATTTCAGGCAACTGATAAATGCAGCATGACCATTAATGTTTCGACTTTTGGACTACACAAAAGGAAAACTAGATATAAATTAATAAATATAAAAGCCCTAATTTTAAGCACAGTTAAGTGGCTTTAAAAAAGTATGTCCCAAAGATTTATTTATTACTGTTTATTTATTTATCGGTTACTTCATATTTATTCTGTGTTAGTCTATCTTCTTAGTTTTTCTGTAAAGAATAATGCAAATTTGTGGATATTTGATTTTGGGTATAAGAATAATGTATGTGTGGTTGGATGCTGTGTATTGTATATATGTATATATATATATATGTCTATATATGTATATATATGTATATGTGGTATGCAGTGTGCGCATGTAGTGCAATGTGCGGTGTGTGTATGTGTATATGTGTATGTATATGTATATATATATGTATATATATGTATGTATATGTGTATGTATATGTGTATATTGCAGGTTGTATTGCATGTGAATATTGTATATTATAAATTATAATTTGCGCATATAAGAAAAGATAACAAATAGTCAATATGATTAAGTTAAATATGTAAGTAATGAATTGGTATTGTGATTAAATTATATTATAAGTAATGAATTGGTATTCTAGATTGATAACAAATTTATATTTTGATAAGGATAATTATATCAGTAATTAATTTATATTTCTGTATGAAAGAGATAAAAGGTAATAATTATAGTTAGAATAATTATAAATAATAATAATTATAGTTAGACAAATTAAGGAAAATTGAATTAGAGTATATGTATGGCTCAATAAGGAAGCTGGTTAATAATTAATAATTGACTTATGGAGAAAGGGTGGGATTAAATAAGTTTATACTTCTTCTCACTCCTTTTTGAATATGTAAATCAAGGCATCAAGAGTTGACAATTTATTTTTCTTATGCTTTTCATTGTATGTTAATACTACTTGTTTCTGACTGTCCACTTGTTGGTATGATCATTCTCTCTCTTTCTTTTTTATTTTGTTTTTTTTTGTATTCTACATGTTCGAAATAAATGTTGAAATGAAATGAGATATAATACTCTAAAGTAAGAGCAATCTCAGGGTAAACGTTACCCGTGTAATTATCAACCGTTGGTGGACAGTTGGGACCCTGAATGCATCAGGAGGAGGGCGGGAATAAGTGAGTGGTTGGGAGTTTGGGACAAGGCCTTTGGAAAGGAGGCTAGGTCACAGCGTCATCAACGCGTCATATCTCCGGGGGTAGGGCACATGCGCAGTAATGCTTGAGTTACACTGCGCATGCGTTATACCCAAAACCCAACACCCGTGGCGTAACCTCCTTCTACAGGCCTTGTAATCTGGGAGGCAGTCGGACAGACAGACGGCAGACAGGAGGACAGACAGACAGGAGGAGTTGTCCTGAAGGAATCTCTGACAGTTAATGGAAACTATTGAGGTTCAGGACCGTAGCGAGGAATAACCTTCACTTATATTAATCTGAATATAGGAAGAGTTCCTATCAAGGTTTGTCGGTTGACTCTGAAGACAGTTATTAAGGTTTAAAGGTAAACTCAATGAGTTCTACCAACAACCGACGAGAAGGACACAGACACGGAGGAGGACCGGTGAGTTAGGACACCATAATGTCCACAACTGGTTTTTCTTTTCGGTTTATAAAATGTAAAAGTTAATGATAAGTTAACTTGTAGTACATGTATCACTATGTGAGTACCGTTAACGGTTCTCTGCTGTGATTGGTCGGTTGGTATTCAAACGCGCTGTTTTATATGTGTTTTATGACCGAATAACAACCCTGGAATCTAACAATTAATGCGCCAGATGAAAATAGTCCCAATAATAATAATAGGAGTAAATGATTAATATGGTAATGTATTTCTACCTTACTTGAGAAAACAGTAACATATTCAAAATATTTAGTTAATGTCTTATATTGCCTTATATATATGTGTATATATTATACATTATATAATGCCTTATATTGCCTTATACTGACAATAACCTGATATTTTCAGGTGGAATTTCATTCATTCATTCATTTCATTCTCACTGTGCAATATCATTTTCCACTTGTGTAATTTTGTTAATAGTCTGTCTGTTTATTGTCAATACTGTATATACTGCTCCTATTTTTGTACTTCCTTCTATTTAAATGGTTCATATTTTGTTACACTTTGTTTAGCTCTTTTTTACTGTGTTAGCTGATGCTTCTTGTTTTTTGCACTATCCCCTTTGCTGCTGTACACTGCAAATTTGCTAGTATAACAAAAAAACATTCACTAAATTGCCAGATTTTTGACTCGAGTTTGGTGTGAGAACAGCAGAACAGGACCAGGGTTAGTTCAGTTCACTTCAGTTCAGTTCAGACAACTTTATTTATCCCCAAGGGGGCAATTCATTTGTAGCATTCCCAGTCCATACATCCATACATACAACAGACAACCAATAATTAGTTAAGTCAAAGGAAACATATTAAAGGCATGGGGCAGTTGGAGGGACAAGTTACATAAGAACCATATAAATAGGATTATGGCAATAAAAGCCAAAAAAAGGAACAATATATAAGAACAACATATCTTAAAGTTCCTCTAAATAACAGTCATTTAAAATGGGTATGGTCTGTGTTCAGCAGTTACTCAAACAGGTGTCACAAAAGTTAACAAATCACCTTTTTTAATGTGTTTTTACCTATATACGATATTTGTACATACAGTATGTATTCTTCAGCCACTTACTGTTTTATAATATAACATACTGCTGTAACATGAGACTTGTGACTAGTGTTAAATGTACTGTATGTGTGTCAATTGAATGTATTGTGTACTCAGATATTATTGGTGTAGCATTAGGTATTACATTAATTAATTAATGTCATTAAGACTGTTTACATGGTTTAAATGGCCTCGGCTTGCAGAATGATGAGATCTAGGCTACCTGCTATTGGATTAAATGTGTCTGTACAAATTTAAATACCTGTTGACAGTGTTGTCAGGCGGGCTGCAGGTCCAGGCCATGTGATGATGGCAGGATAAAGCAGACTTCCCTTTGTCAGTCTGAGGTGATTATGACTGAATTAATTAAACATGACACATTGACCAAAAGGATTCAGAACAAGTAGCAATTACCAATGTAGGACTATGGACTATTTTTAGGCCTCTAAAGTAAACCACGGTGTCAATGAAAATAGCATGTGACGTAGGAATACTTGATTTACATACAGTATGTAATCTGTGTGATGTTCGACAGCTCTCTCAAAGCCAAGAATAAAAACTTGAACATTTGATTGCATAGACATGGAACATTTTTAAGCGCTTCATAGATGAGGAAGTTTGACAGATTGTATGGACCCACAGCATGTTTGACATTTTGATGCACAAAATAGGATATATTTTGCTGGATTGTTATGAGTATGGAGCTCGGAAATATATCCTTATTTTGAAAATACTACCTCAGCGACCAGTCTTGACGTCATGATGACATCAGAGGTTTGGACACTTACAGCTATCTGGTTTCTGACTGTCATTTGACTTCAAATACATAATTCTCCTCTCCCTGGCTTTTTATTAGTTTTGCACTTTTCTGTCCGTAATGTTACAAATTTTCTTCATTCACTCTCACCATGGGAATTTCCTTGGCATGACTTACAAGGTGTCAGTTCATATTTTAAACACAACATCCCATTTTGCCTCATTCCCATAGGTGAAAGGACTCGTCCAGAAAGTCCATTCTCCTGACCCGTCCCTAAATGATTCACTGGAGGGAGAGATTCAGGCTTTCCTCGTTGATGAAGACCAACTCCACACTTATGACGACCTCACCAAGGTCAACCCAGTGACCCCATCAACAGGTAACAAATGGGGCTATAATGTCACTCTACTCTAGAGTCTCTAAGTCACTTGATAAACATGATGTATCATGGGGCTTGCTGTTTCAGCTAAGTCGCATTTACGTCTTTCCATCTATTATAAATTTGGGGATTCCCCTTCCACTTAAATTTAATGGCACAAATCTTGACTGTTTGATATGTTGTCTTTATTTACAAAAACACAGTCAGTGTGTCACCTTGGATTGCAGCATTTTCTGTGTATTGTTTGACCACGTCAAGATAAAAGGTACAGGGTCATTATAAAAACAAATGCATGAATGACTGACTGCTGTGCTGCCAAAATGCTGCAGTGTACACAATGAGAGGGATCAAGTTTCACTCATATGGGTGAACCAAGGGCATGATTTACCTTGCTGGCAGACACATGCATCCACAAAAAAAAAAATCTTGTATTACTTATGCATTTATAATACAGTAGGGCCACAGGTAAATATGAAGCATAATATATTAAAGTGTTTATGTGCAACATTTCTTTTCACCAGCAGTCATTTTTACTCTCCATTGTTCGTCTTGACGAATTGCAGTGTCATTGGTATTATGTGAGAAAAGATCAGCGTTTGTTGTTTTACACTGTGAAGATTTTCATTTAAATCTGAGGTGTTGTTAGTTTCAGCCCAAGGGAGGAAACATAACAGTAACAGCAGAGGTCAGGGTGACTGTATGGAATTGCTGTAGGAGATTTTTCGTTATAAGCTCTCGGACTGATGCTGCTTCTGTTAAATGGATCACGTTTTATGTAGTTAAATAATTTTATTATAGATAAACATATCTTTGCCATTTTAATGCTCCTGTCTTCTCTGGTGTTGTCTTTTTCCTGCCTCAGCTCATCATCATCATTAAATATTTGCTTGTCTGTTTTTTCCTGTTAATGCCTGATGTGATGATATTTCATATTTTCCTCCTGTAGTGCTGAAATGCCTGCAGGCCAGGTACAGCGTGAAGGTGTTTTACACCCATGCTGGCTGCACCTTGGTGGCTCTCAACCCCTTCCAGCCAATCCCAGACCTCTACTCTCTGGATGTGATGAAGGAGTATCACTGCGCTCCTCAGCCCCAGGTATTTACAAAGTCACAACTCGCTCTCACTGTAATTCA
>CAKALU010037340.1:0-11695 GCA_916700995.1 Hozukius guyotensis | reverse complement strand
CTATACAAATAAAGCTGCCTTGCTTTGTGCTATAGGGTTTCTCTGTAAGGTTAAGGTCCTCAACTAACATTGAAAGCTTCATAGCATTCTTATTATTTTTTTCAATGTTCATAACATCATAGCAGAAGATCAGAAATATATTTTGGCCCTAAACCATTTATTGCTTTGTAAACCAGCAGCAGTATTTTGAAATCAATTCTCTGAGAGACAGGGAGCCAGGAACACAGCTGTCACTATGGTCTTGTAGCTAACAGCTAGCCTGCTAGGCTAACAGACATCTTACCTCCAGTTAGGGAGCGCGAGGTGATTCTGCTGCTCAGTCCTCGCGCGCAGGCCGTTAACCGGCAGTTGGTCCTCTGAGAGGAACCGAGGACGAACCGAGCCAGAGCGAGACAGCGGGACATGATGACAGACCAGAGGGACAAGAAGACAAGAAGACAACAGACAGGTCTGTTGGTTTGACCGAGGAGGACACACGCTGGGCGACGCTAGCACAGGCAGGACCCCCACAACGGCGCCTTGTCATGACGTCAGCAGGGCGTCCATCACGCTGCCTGATGAAAAGTAGAAATAATTCCACTGATTGTCAATCATCTCATGTAAAAAAAAAATGTATTTAAATGTTTAGTTTCGTTTATGTGAATTAAAATCCTACTAAATAGCATATTTATTAATTTATACTTTTTATTTGGTACCCTCCTTTATTATTTGATGTAGATTTATATTCTTAATTTGCCCTTCAAGGTCAAACAGTGGTCATTTTAAATAAAATCAAATAAAAATATTAAAAAAATTATGTTAATACGTTTGTCATATTGAGGCTTATAAGTGCTGAACTGATTATTTCATTATTTGATAATTGCAGATTCATTTTCTGTCTATTTTGATCTTTGATTAAAGGGACTATTTGTAAGAATCAGAAATGCTTGTTAACAGCGACACCTGTGGCCGCTAAGTCAACGAAGGTCAGCGTCGGGTTCGCGCTTGTGCTCGCTCTACATAGACATGAACGAGCATCGCTCAAAACAGTGAGGCGACACACGTCAGCTAAAACCACAATATCACTCTATATTTCAGCTGCTTGGCAGTAATGTTAGCTGACCAGACGAAGGTCCCTCCATGATTCACTGCTGATCCTAGTGTTGGCTTTTCCTGCTTCAGCCCCGCTGCTTCAGCCTCCGGGGCTGAAGCAGGAAGAGAAACGTTATCGTCACCGACTGCGCCCCGTAGGGAGACACCGGCACCCGGTCGGAGACGATAACGTTTCTCTCTGCGGAGCCCCGTCACTTCACGAGACACGGAAAACCTCTGTTGGTCTGGAGGAGCTGCAGCATTTATTTCTGCACAAACGTCCACTGTACATTCACTAGATATTCTCAGAGCTACTAACTCTTCTGCAGTGTGGAGTGAGCGCGCATGAACGTGAGGTGGAGCGAGAACGCGCACGTTGTGTGAGTGAAGACAAGCAGGCAGAGGAGCGGTCTGAACAGCGTAGCCACACATGCGAGCGCGCATGGGACACCGACCTGGTAGATTTATACGTGTTAAAAGTTACAAACAGTCCCTTTAATTGTTGGGAGTCATTTTTCCAAGCAAAAAATGTGAAACATTTGATGGCTCTAGCTTCTCAAATGTGAGAAGTTGGAGCTTTTCCTTGCTTTAAATTATAGTGAACACAATTGCTTGGGGTGTAGAGCTGTCCCGAATATAATTTTTTGGACTTCGAAGCTTCGGTGAGAAATATTCGAAGGTATTTGAAGCTTCGCGGAGCAGCGTCATCTGAGAATAATTAAGGTTGAATATGAATAATGAATAATGTTGCAGGATTATTCCTTATTTCATGGGCTATTTTGGGATTTATACATTATTATTACATACTTCTATATATATATAAAAAAATGTAAAACGAAGCATTCAAATAGTGGTTTGGAGGTCGAATACCATGGCAACAATCGAAGCTTTGGACATTCGGGTAAGCCCTAGGTTTTAGACAGTTGTCAGACAAAAAAAGAAAACATCCCCTTGGGCTCTAGGCAATTGTGATGGACAATTTTCACTTTTTCTAGCGTTTTAAACACCAAATGATTGACCGAATAATTGAGAAAGTAATCTGCAGATTAATTAAAACAATCATTAGTTGCAATCCTAATGCCGACCACAGCAGAGCTCTCTCCAAACAGAAACATTAGAAGCAGAGTCTGTGGCACACAGGTTTATTTAACAATATGGTATATAAGTACGAAATGAGCCATTTGAACCAGTTTGTACAGTGATTTCATTCTTATTTTCTGCATATTTACAGTACTGCCTAGCTGCATGATTTACATTAGAGAACAGTTCATCATCAATTCAAGTTTAATGCAAGAGAGAAAATGATGCACAAAACTCTCTCTGAACACAAATCAGCAGTCAAACAAGTTAATTTCCCACCACAGGCAAAAGAGGTTCAGGACTTAATGAGAATTTCTTTTGTGACTGAGGGAGAGACGAAGCATTTTTTTTTTTTTTAAACATTTGCAAGACAACTACTGGGCCCAGGCCAGTAAAAAGAACATTCCGGCACCTGTGAACATTAACAAGCTTCAACGCAGGTTTCTCTTACACCTGCCTTTTTGTGTTTGGGTGTGTGCAATAGTTCCTAGATCTATACAAATACGTGTATCTCCCATAGACTCTGCAAACAGGAAAGAAATTAAGGCTTTCCCAAAGGCAGTCCTTTTGAAAAATGGCATATTAGAATAAATTAGCCAGGAACAGAGAAACTGAGCAAAGAGGTGAAACCTGGCAAAAAATTCCCAGACAAATAATTTTACAGTCTTCTCAACACAAATACGATATTAATTTGCAAAGGTACAAAATAAAAAAAAAAAAATTGAATAATAAAATGAAATATTTTTTGTTTTGAGAAGTTTTGTTAAAAAAGTCAATACCAGAGCATAAACAAATGAAAAACAAATTAAAACAACACAAAGACCAGGGCAAATATTTGCATGGCTGGTCAGAACCAAAAATATATTCTTTGTGTCTTTGTTGTCTTCTTTTCAACAGCAATTATTAAATCACTCTCTGTGTTGGAAGAAAAAGCAGTCCCTTGGTTTAAGGAAAGTTCACAGTCTGTAGGCCTCGTATGACTCATTTGTTTGTATTTCTTTTAGCTTTTTACATCAGCAAGTACAAAAATTTCTCAGCTGAAAACAGAACAAGGCCTTTCTTCTGTCCCAAAATGCTACAATCCTTCAACAAATTTCTCCAGCGTGTCTCCCGTCGTGTCACCCACCATACCCATGTCATTACTCAACCCCCCTCTGTTTGGTGTGTTAAGTTGCGGGAGCATGGCGCTCTGCTCCGATGTTCCCATGTGTCCCTGCTCCATGGAGCCTGACATCGGGCCTCCAAGGCCGGGGTGGGGAGAGCTGGAGTGGAGGGCGCCGTGCTGAGGCGAGGGCTGTATCCTGGGGGAGGGACTGGAATGCGGGGGCTGCTGCGAAGGCGGACGGGGCGATTGCACTGGGGCTGGTGAGCGTACTTGGTTTCCCAGGGTGTTTGCCATTGTCTGGCCAGGTAAGTGAGCTCCTCCCTGGGCTTGGCCTTGGAGCATGTGAGGTTGTGGACTCATCGAGTTAGCCTGCTGCTTTAACATCTGCTGCTGCTGTTGCTGCTGAAGCATGCGCTGCTGGAGGAGGTTCTGGGTCCCGTCCATGCCCATGCCAGGTTGACCCATTTGAGATGTGGGTGGGAGCTGTCCCATGGGCCCCCCTCCGCCTTGCATAGCCATTTGCTGCTGCATACGGAGCTGGGAGTAGCTCGCTGGCCCCGGCTGCTGCTGGGGGAACTGGCCGTGGCCCTGAGGCATGCCTCCCTGCTGCTGCTGCTGCTGCTGCTGCGCCTGCTGCTGCGCCTGCTGCTGCTGCATCTGCTGCAACCTGAGCAGCTGCTGCCTGCGGTACAGTTGGGGATTGCCGTTTTGAGCAGCATTCATCATCTGGCCTTGGGGGCCCATGGTTGCCATGCCCTGGGGCCCTGCCTGCTGAGGGGGCTGCTGCTGAGGTGCCATCACTGGCCTCTGCACCTGGTTTGCCATGGCTGCCATGGCCTGCATTCCTGCCTGGGACCCCAGCATGGCCTGAGCGTTCTGCTGCTGCGCCTGCTGCTGTTGCTGCGGCTGGCCGGCCTGGTACTTGGCTGTCCTCTGTTTAATGAAAGCGGCCATGAGGTGGGGGTTGGACTTGAGGATGTTGAGGACCTGCTGTTGCTGCTGTGGGGAGCTAGGCGATTTGAGGGTGCGCAGTAATTCCTGCAGGGCACTCGGAGCGATGTTGCCAGGTATCCCCCGTGGCATGATTTGCTGTGGTGGTGTCATGCGCTGCTCTGAGGGCCCCTGGGGAGGCATGACCCCAGGCATTTGGAGAGCCTGTTGCTGGGGCATCATGGGTCTCTGCATGAGCTGGGCCTGCTGGGGCATAGGGGGTCCCTGAGCCTGCTGAGAGGCCATGGGGCCCGGCTGAGGGGGGCCCTGTGGCGGATGACCCTGGGGATTCTGCATAGGATTCTGCATCCCTGGACCCCACTGGCCCTGCTGCATAGGCTGCATCACCTGGGGGCCCCGTGGCCCCTGCATCATCTGCATCTGACCCTGCATGGGCCCCATCATTCGTGGGTGGTTCATGGGCATCCCGTTCATGGCGTAACTCTGCTGCTGCTGCTGCTGCTGTTGCTGCTGCTGCTTCGCCTTGGCTACCATCTCGATCTGTCTGGCCACCTTCAGGGCTGCCAGCAGCGGCTGCTGTTGCTGCTGCGGCTGTTGTTGTTGCTGTGGTGGCTGAGGCTGAGGCTGCTGTTGGTGGGGCATGTTAGGCAGAGGTGACTGCTGCTGATGGAGAGGGGATGACTGAGGCCCCGGTTTGCCCTGCGGCACTGGTGTTGGTGGCTGGCTGCTGCGGCCGTTGTTGGGGAAGCCTTGGGCGATATTGGCAGGGTTTGGTTGCTGCTGTTGTTGTTGTTGTTGTTGTTGTTGGGGCTGGTTGGGCATGGGTTGGGGGGTCTGGGGTGTGTTAGGCTGCTGCACAGAGTTGGGGGTGTCGGGGGCAGCTGAGGTAGGTGGAGATGGTATGGGCATACCCCTTCCGGCCATGGTGGCCATCCTGCGGCGCATCATCTGAGCCTGCTGGAGCCGGTGCTGCAGCTGCTGCTGACGGAGTTTGTGCTTGATGTTGAGACAGAAGGGAACAGGACACTTGTTCTCCTGACAGTGCTTGGCGTGATAACAACATAGAGCGATGAGTTGCTTGCACACAGGGCAGCCACCGTTGGTCTTGCGCTTGCAGCCTTTGGTGTGTTGAACCACCCTCTTCATCTTCTGGCACGAAGGAAGAGAGCAGTTGGCATTGCGGCACTGGCAGGCGTGGACCAGGGACTGGATGCAGCGCTGGATGCTGAGACGACGGCTCTCCTGTGGGCTCTTGGAGGCCTCTCCGCCCTGACCGTTGCTGTCGTCGTCTAGACCTAGGCCCCACTTCACCATCTGGTGCTCGTGGCCCTTAGCGTTGTAGCAGTTAATGCATAGGTCGTAATCCTGAGAAAAGGTAAGGAAGACATTAAGATTGTGTTAAGATTTACATTTAATTCAAAACTGATACAGATTTCAAAACACATCGGTAAAGTGTCATTATTCCCTACCTCGCAGACGGTGCAGTGCCAACGAGTCTCCACGTGGTGCTTGCACTCATTGCACGTGTACACAAAGCGGTCCTGGCCTTGGTTGTGCAGCTCCACCAACATACACATCGTGCTCCATTTGCATCGTCTCAGTGAGCTGAACTCCCAGTGCTTGTCCCTGGCCAAAGTCAGAAAGGCATCACGGCCGTCCATCAGGTCACAGGTCAACAGAGGGTCGGGGTCCATGATGGGAGGCAGGGTGTTAATGACTGGCCCGGCATGGAGGTGGATAACAAAGAACACCTGGAGGAGAAACGTGTCGGTTAGTTGTAAGGACAGTCAAAAGCCACGTTTCCACCGCAGGAACTTTCTCCCGGAACTAAGAACCTTTTGAGGAACATTGCGTTTCGACTGCAGGGACCAGGGTCTAAATTTAGTTCTGGGGACATTTTAGGCCCTGGTTGGGTGGGGTAGTACTTTCTGAAAGTACCAGAACTTTCAGGGTGGAGTTTGCATGGATGACCGTCACTGATTGGTCAAACACACAGAGAAAAAAAGAGAGAGATCGCGAGGGCGAGCGGAAACGTTAGAAGAGGGAGACATTGCGATAGTGCTGTGAATGAGAGAAAAATTATATATTTTCTGATTGTTTAACGGCGTTAACGTTCTAAAGCACAAATAAATAACCACCAAACACTCAACAGATGATTTTCTGAGGAGACAGATGCTCTCTCAGCTGCATTTCATTCATTACATCCAACGTCAGTAAATATATGCAGCAGTGAATATTGTCGCAATGAGACAAAACCTAACGTTTATTTGTTTCCAACATGTTTTTTTTAGATGAAATAGGTAGGCACACTGAACTGAAGGCTGCAGAGTGCGTTTATCTCTGCGACCACCAGCAGTCCTCGTCCCATGTCAAACGTTTTCATTCATTACGTATTATTATTTCATACGTCAGTGGACCAATTTGCCTAAGTTTTACAGGACCACAGTGGAAACGCAGACAACAGTGGGTTGAAGGAACCTTTTAGTTCCTTGAAAAGTAGTTCTAGGGACTAAAAATCCTGGGAACTTTTGGTGGAAACCCGGCTAAAGTGTGCTGCAACAAATTCCCAACTCTCAGTCCATCCCATGTAGGAGTATCTGCATTGCTCTCTAAAGACAATGCGTCCTGTTGTGTGCTGGTGTACTTATGTGCATAGACGTACCGATAAGATGTACGGTAACAAGAAATAACTTGTTCTGTGCAGTTACCACCGATGTCCGTGTTAAAAACAACATAGTTGTTGCAATGGTGCATGAAATGTCATTTTTAATGATGAGGAATGAACTGCAAAGAGCGTGTTATAGTTGTTAGGGTTCCCCCACCTCCTTATGTTTCTCCATCGTGGCGTAGAGCTTCTGAGACAGGTCATTGGCTACATTCGGCATCCCAGGCTTCTTCTTATTGGCTCGGCTGACGCTGCTCTTGTTTTTGTTGGTTTTCTTGTTATTCTTCTTTTTGGCATTCTTGCTGTCAGCTTGGGTCCCCTTGAAAGAGATGGACATGGAGGTTCAGAGAGATTTCACAACAGACAAGATGAGGTTATGCAATTAAGCGGAGTGGTTATACAATGCCTGAATGACTGCTGAAAGCTTTTATATAATGAGCACTTGAGGATGATAAAAATCTGGGGTGAAACGGAGGCCTAAGCACCAGGCTGTTGATTTTGGCACAACGAGAGCGTTCCTTTCGTAAAAACCCATTTCAAAATGCTCAATCCACCTATCCATCTAGCTCACCTCTGGCGTCTCGGTGGAGGCCGTGTTCTCCTCCTTCTTCCTCTCCTCCTCCTCCTGCTCCAGCTCCTTGATGCTCTCCTCCAGCACATTAGGCCAAAAGTCACCCTCGAAGTACGGCAGCTCGTTGGCGCTGGTCAGCCGGTCTTCTGTTGCCTGCTTGAAAATGTCCTGAAGAGAGACACACACAAGACTTCCATCAGGCAAGATAGTAACACAGCTTTTAAAGAGAAGTTTCATTAAGTTGAATTTAAAACTTTTTCAACAGCCTTTTAATGACAAATTTAAATGCAGGATCATTTGTAAATACAATTGTAGTCCTACTGGAGCACACTGTAAAGATTAGCCTAAATGATTCAACTATATATTGTCTTAGAATTGTAGTTTTTGTTCTCATACTTTTTTTTGCAATAATCCATACCAAACACAAGGGGGAGCCCAGCGTACTGCACACTACTGGACTGGACACAGAGACATGCTGATAACTAAAAGCATGTTAATACTCTGGGTCAGAAAAGGGCCTTATAGACAATATTAATATTGGAATACTTTACACAGTCGATATCAGTATGTCTAATAACGTAGTTTCAACTTTAATTTAAATACCTTAAATTTACACGTTCATCCCACTAGACTTTTTTGTGTTTTAGTTAGGGCTGTCTAAAGTTAATTTGTTTTAACGCCACTAATTTCTTTAACGCATTAACGCAACTTGCGATTTTTATGGTTGAAGCTTGTCACAAAAGAGGTTAAATAACGCTCCAAACTTACGCAAAATTTTGGCGAGAAAGAACCGTCATGGCCATTTTCAAAAGGGGTCCCTTGACCTCTGACCTCAAGATATGTGAATGAAAATGGGTTCTATGGGTACCCACGAGTCTCCCCTTTAGAGACATGCCCGCTTTATGATAATCACATGCAGTTTGGGGCAGGTCATAGTCAAGTCAGCACACTGACACACTGACAGCTGTTGTTGCCTGTTGGGCTGCAGTTTGCCATGTTATGATTTGAGCATATTTTTTATGTTAAATGCAGTACCTGTGAGGGTTTCTGGACAATAGCCGTCGTTGTTTTGTGTTGTTAATTGATTTCCAATAATAAATACATACATACATTTGCATAAACAAACATATTTGTCCACTCCCATGTTGATAAGAGTATTAATACTTGACAAATCTCCCTTTAAGTTACATTTAGAACAGATAAAAATGTGTGATTAATCATGATTAATTATGGACAATCATGATTAATCACGATTAAATATTTTAATCAATTGATAGCCCTTCTTTATACATAATATCAAAACAAAATAATTTGATAATCAGTGTGAAATTCTCAACCTACTGTAAAGTAGTTCTTAATAAAAAATAATAAAATAAATCAAATCTATACGGTAATATGGTATGGCATCTGACTGATGTGTAATTACAACCAAGACTTACTCACTCTACAGTTATAACTGGTGGCGAAATTGTTAACTATAACTGAGAAATTCTTGATAGTCAGAGCCTCCCACTGTAGTCATACAGACGACGATGTGATCATTCTCTGACCTTGTAGTCGTGTAGGATCCTCTCAGCGAACGCCTTGTCCAGCATCTTCCTGTACCACTCTTGGAGCCTCTTGGGTTTGGGGATCTTCTGGTCGGGAGGGTGGCAGTGAAAAATGTAGTCATCTCCTTCGCTGGGTGGGCAGGCCCAGATGTGACCCATCACATACCTGCCAGCAACAAGAGTCATCAGCCACTTTGCAGGATTGATACACACAGTATTAGCTGGAATTGTGTGTGAAACACTACGCTGTGTAAATGTACTCTTAACCCACCCCAGTTTCTTCACATACTCCAGGTAGCCTATTAAGATCTCATGGTACACTGCAGTCCTTAGCGCACGTGGTCTGAAGAAGTGAATACTGTCGAGGTATGATATGTAAACCCGCCTGCAAAGCAAATATGGTTGATTTAATCAAAGAGCAGTACACACAAAATACCAAACAAAAACTGAGAAAAACTGCACGCATCGTTCCCATTTCTTTCTGTAGTGTTACCTGGTATTTGGAAAGGGGCACTCTGAGCCGTACTCCTGGACATGCATGCCGAAGAAACAAACGTCCACCCCGTCTATTTCCTCAAATGCAAAAAGTGCTTTGGTTCTGTAAGGGAAGCTCTCCTCCATCTCGCCTGCGTCCACAAACCTGTGGGAACAGAGAAGCAGAAGTAACGTTACAGGTTTTTGTAGAACTTAAATTGAACAATTTGATTTTTTTTTATATAGAGGATAGGGGAAGGGATCATTCCCATGCATGTCTGCTTACTTGGAGATTTATATTTATATGATATATGGACAACTGGGCGGTATTTGCAGTTACTTTTGAGAGCAAGAAAGTCACATTTTTAGTGTATTTACATTCTTCCTGCGGCAGAAGATCACAACAATAGAGACCTACATGAAGGAAGTCTTTATTTTACACATTCAAATACTTCAATTAAAAGTGTCAATGTGTGTGTGGGGGGGCGTCTAGGTGGCCTAGACGTTTAAGAGACGCTGATTATATGATCGCAACGTCCTCAGTTCATGTCCAGCTGGACACCTATGTTGCATGTCATCCCTCCTATTTCTCCCCTCATTTTCTGTCACCTCTAACTGTCTTTATCAAATTAAGGCCCAAAATCAATATTTTTAAGTGACAACATGGCTTTAAAAAGGAAGGGTTGGTAGTGCTGTTCAAATACATTTTTTGTTATATTAATTGAAATTATCACTACATCCCAACAGCAATCAATAAATCAAATGCTCTGACAAAAAAAGAAAAAAATCCAGTATCTGTGGCTGTCGCAGGACTGTAAGAAACCTGTCCAAGACGGCTACCTGCCTGCCCGTCTACCTGTGTGCACTCTGCTTGTGCACTCATTGCGCGTTTTACATTCCTAATGATAATTTTGGGGGAGTGGCTTTGGAGGGAGGCCTGAAGGGACGGGCTGTCAGTGTTGCCAACTTGGTGACTTTCTCTCTAGATATAGTGACTTTTGGAGCTAGTGCTGCTAGCTGCTCTCATTGGAAAAGAGTTGGCAACACTGGTCTCAGTTTTTCAGTTGGATAGTTTTTAAAATCTAGCATATAACCTGAGGGGGAACCGGAGGGTGGGTGCTACGCTTCAACAACAATACTGTAACCGCCATAGGAGAGCAGTGCAGAGCGGCGGCCATAAGCTAGCTAGTAGGGCACGAAAAGGCACGTAGTGCCGGGCCGAGCGATGTCAACAAATCACAGAGAAGCTCAGATTTCAACACACACAGAAGGAAAGTGACTTCATTCTCTGCTCAGGTAGACATTACTCCTCTATATCTTCACATTGCAAATATCTGTTTGCTGCTCTATTAATGCTCTGAATATCAAATTTCACACCTTTAAGCGGAGTAGTTTCCAGCTGGGCTTACATTAAGAAAGCAGTCGCACAATGAAAACTACCATTTTATTCCACATTTAACACGTTTTTTTGCAAATCAGGATAGACACACTTTACCAGCAGGTGAGAAACTTACTTAGACTTCATGCCAGGCTTAATCTCCACATTTTTGTCAGAGCTGGCCACCACTCGCACAAACACCTCGCCGGCCTCTGGGTGGTTCTGCCTTTTCAAGTACTTGTTCACTCTGTCCTCGATGTACGTCCCCAGCCTGGTCGACTGCAGCCCTTTACACAGACCAGCGCGAACACAAAAACAAAATGTATTTAATATCAACTCAAGGTGTAAACAATTAAACTTTTATGTGAATTAAATAAATTAATGTTCCTGTTGTTTTTACTAATAAACGCAACTCACTTCTGGCTGAAAACTTGTTCTCCTTTCTTGTTTTGCCAGATTTCTTCAGACAGTTGTCACAGATAAAGCTAAAGGAAGAAGGATCAAACTGCAGTTTAGAGTCATCATACAGCAACGCCGGCAAATGCATATTCCTAGTAAGAAGTAAGAGTTCTGTTACGGACTGTGTATGCTTAAATGGCCATAGCGAGACTTACCCTGATGGCCAAATGACATCGTAGTGCAGCACGCAGATCTGATGCATCTTTCGTCCACAGTCTTTACATTCAACAAACCTGGCAAGGACAAATATTTGCTTTTTTTTTGTGCTCTCCTTTCGAAAAGTACGTTCAGAAGAATCACCGCCATAACATAAATGAGAGTCAAACTGTCCAGACAATACTCACGGTTCAGGGTCCAACATGTCGTTTTTCTTCTTCTCAAACTGCTCTTT
>CAKALU010037339.1:16549-32493 GCA_916700995.1 Hozukius guyotensis | reverse complement strand
CCTCATGGACAAAACCACACGTCTTATACATCACTGCAGCCCTGAAACATCTTTCTTACCTGTACTATAGCTCTCTTTTTCTCCCGTTCACTCTCACAACTTTTCTTTCGAACACTTGGACATTCACTATGTCATCAGGGAGCTGGTCTCTTGTTAAAGCCCCTTTTTCCATCTACCTCTTTGCCCCTCTTGATTTATTTTTCCATGGGGTAGAATGATTCCTGGGGCCAGTGTTTTTTCCTGCCCTCTTAAAACACAGGGTGACGTCTTTGCGGCGGGCAGTCGGTGGCGATCAGTCTCTCACAAAGTCTCCACAGAAGCCGAGCCAGCTCTCCGTCCCGTCGGCCACAAACGTGTAATTATTGATACAGAGATTCAGGATATCTTTTTAGAGAGTTTTAAGAGTAGAGCTGAAACAATGAGTCTATTGAAAGGAAATGAAGACTATTTTGATAATTGAGTAATTGACCCTTCGCTAAGTCCCGCCCCTTGAATGCAGACCCGCCAATCATAGCACAGCATCGGCCAGCTTCGACCAGGGTCCGACAACTATCTGGCTCTGCTCCATAGACTGTCATGCAATAATTTCAGATTTTTCTTAATTTTCATGCTGGTTTTGTGGATTTCAAGCTAGTCATGGTTAAACGTTGTGCCTGGGGCATGTGTGATAGTGATACTCATTATATCTAGAGAGGTTGGAAGGAGATATGTTTGTAAAATGACTAGCAGAGTGCGTTTGCACCATCATTCACATCATTAACTTGGGTTAGCACTATGCTACGCAAGCTACTGAAGGTATTTTGAATGCGTACACATGCTGCTTTTGCTTTGTAATGATCGAACAGTGTTGTTCCTTAATTTAATTGTCTTCTGTCTCGATTGCCAGGTGATGGTGGTTCACTTTTACACTGTAATCTGTAGGCTTTAGCTTCTATCTTTATCTTCTTAACCTGTTTTCGCTGCTGAATCAGTTTGACATCCTGATATATCCTCCAAACGCATATTGTAGACCCTTCTGTCTGCTTCTCTCTGAAAACGCTTTTTTTTGTTTTCTCAAAAATTAGATAATATTTATGCAGGAAGTGCAGTTAGTGACAGTGTGGCTCTATAGTAGCTCTGACAGCTTGACGGAGTAGCAGCGGAGGGGGCGGGGCTTAGCGAAGGGTCAATTGTTCAAGAAACTAAATTGTCTCGTTCCAGCTTCTGAAGTGTGAAGATTTGCTGCTTTTCTTAGTCTTATGTGATGGTATCTGAATACTACAGAATCTCTTTGGGTTTTGGACTGTTGGGCCAACAAGACGTCATCTATAACCCGACCCTGTCAGATGGTTTGTTTCACAGAACCATCTGAGAAGCCGTCATTGGAATCTGTTTGGAAAAGGGCAGGCGCTTTAAAAAAGTACTTGGCAGGTGATTGGATGAACCATCTGTCAATCAAACTAACTCAATGAAGAAATACTCTCCAGCTCTGATATAACTGACGCTATTGCAGTATCTACGCTAACCTCTTTAAGAGCCGCCATCGTTGTTTTGAACAAACTGTCACCTCTCCGTGCCGCCTCACACTGCGATCTCACCGGGTCTCACACACACCTAAGCCACGCCCGTAGCTGCAGTAGCTCCTCACAGGATGCTGATTGGTCCGTTGTCTGGCGATCCGGACACAAACGCATTACTTGACGAGATGGTTTTTTGTGTGACATTCGATACTGCGATTCTCGTGCGATCTCGCGACATTTGCGAGAATCCAGCTGCCGAGCAAGGTTACGTCACGTATAGGGCTCTGGTTGGCGTGTTTTTTTTTTTTACATTTCATACACTAAACGATTGGTTGAGAAAATAATCTACAGATCTGAAAATAAGGACTTTATTTATGGGTAAATGTGGCTCTGGGATCTGTGGTTATTTGATTTTTCTGAGGCCAAAAGTGAAACAGTAGAAAACATCCATGACAGCATTGCACCTGTCACCTTACGATAAAGGAAATATGGGATATGTGATACGTGGGATATGTAGTATTTAAGGAGTGTGTAGGATGAAATTGAAGAAATCCCCCCCGATCCCCATAAGATTGATGTGCCTTGTGTAAAACCAAGGGTGCACTATTCACCCTTTTTTTTTCACTATTTATCTCTCGTTCCTCCTCCGTGTCCTATCTTTATCCCTCCACGCTTGCTCCCATTAAGGCTAAGAGCAAGAGTGTAGGGATAGAAAAGCAAAACGAGAGAAGACTTCTGGATATCTCATTCTAGCTGGATTCTATATTTAACTGGGGATCAGTCCAGTTCGTATCACTCGTCCCTCCCCAGGGGGCTGCAGCAGGTCTGGCCTGGTGTCTGTAGACTAGACCTGGCCCCGTATCTGTGCTCAGAGGCCTGTCGGCTCACATGTCAGCTAGTTTTTTACTGCACAATGCTTTTCATTTGCTGACACAAAGGAAATGAGACGAGGGGGGGAAGAATGACTGCAGGCAAGCCAAATATGAAAAAAGGATGATGGCAGTAACAGTGTGGGAGTGAGTCAGAAGGAGTCATACTTAGCTGAAATGTTAAGGTACACATTGGTTATTATGTATTTGTATTTTTTGAAATTGCATGTCCTGCATACGCTGACAGTCTTGTTCATCCGTCGTGAGGTCAACATGTATGACCCCTGCGTGTCAGTGGAGTCACTCCTCAGCTTTATGCTATTACAGCTGCACCTTAGGATTTACTCCGTGTTGTCATTTCCTTAGATTGCGCTCCCTGCCCAGTTTCTGACCTCGCACATTCATTTTCATCTTCAGGAAAGGGAGAGAGCAGAGGAAGGAGACGTATGGAAAAATAAGAGAAGGGCTTGTGGCTTCTGGACTTTTTTTTTTGGAGAAATGAGCGAAATGTAAGATGGTTCCAATTAACGGAGAGAAAAAGTGGCGGTAGGCGGCCGAGTTAAATGAAAGAATAAAATGGCTGGTTTCATTTCCATCTTCTGACCCCCCTCCAGTTCTCTTCTTCTGTCCTATTTCTAGAAGCCCGTCTGCTTCTGTAAAGTAAAGAGTTACATTCAAGATAGTGAATCCTGACTCAGAAACACAACTTAAATGGGCCATGAAGACAGAACAGGATGAAGAAAACCCAGTAATTGCTGAAAAGACTAATTTGCCGTGGATGAAAAGACTGAGAGAGGGAGTCTGTTTCAGTGGTGATGAAAGCTGCAGAGCGACGGTTATTGATTAGTGGAGGGGAAATTAAAGGAAAAGAATGATGATTCTGTGAGAAGAGTGGAAAAACGGAGAGAGGCGAAAATGAGGAGCAGGTTGAAGAGATGAGTGGCTGCAGCTGGGCCTGTCGTGTTGCCTGTTAGACTCCACACAGCAAAGCAGGCACAAGAAGAAGCAGCAAACAGGCTCCTTTTGTTACCATAAACTTGAGTTACAAGGCGGGGACAAAAAAATATACATATTTATCATTAAAAGTTTAAAAGTCTAGGCATCAAATTTTAAATGAGTTACAATCAGGTGGCTACCTCCAGGTCTGAAAAGTGAAGCCAATGCTGAAGTGCCTTAAACTTGCATTATTTCTAACAGCCAGCAGGGGGCGACTCCTCTGGTTGCAAAAAAGAAGTCTGATTGTATAGAAGTCTCTGAGAAAATGAGCCAACTTCTCACTTGATTTATTACCTCAGTAAACATTGTAAACATGAGTTTATGGTCTCAATCGCTAGTTTCAACTCTTCTTCAATACAGCATGATGTTCATTTAGTAAATTATGGTCCCATTTTGAGTCAAATCGACCATAAAGCAGGGGATGCTTTAGGGCGTGGCTACCTTGTGATTGACAGGTCGTTACCACGTCTTACAACTTTAACCCTTTCACAGTGTGTTTTCAGTTCATGAAAGTTAATTCTCACCTTTTTGGCTGACAAAATATCTTATTCAGCGTTCGGTTGTACTTAGCTCCACCCTCTTGTGTCACAAAAAAAACAAGATGGTGACAGCCAAAATGCTGAACTTGAGTTTTCAAAACAGCAGTGCACAAACCAATGGGTGACATCACGGTGACTACGTCCACTTCTTATATACAGTCTATGGTTACAACACACACAGAGGGAAAGCGACTTCACTCTCTGCTCAGGTAGACATTACTCCTCCATATCTTTACATAGCAAATAGTTGTTTGCTGCTATATTAATGCTCTGGATATCATGTAGAGAACCTTTAACAAACAGATATGTGTGGTATCGAACACTTGGCAAGAAAGCGTATTTCAATCAAAATGTTGAACTATTCCTTTAAAAAAAAAAAATTCCACCGGCTACAACCGCCGATCATTTTGATAATTTGTTAGAAAAACAGGACTTGAGGTGAAATGACAAATGAGGTTGAATATTTCAGAGCGGGAGTGTATGATTGACAATAATCTACTCTAAACACACATTATCTGACTGGAGGATCTGCCATTATACTGTAAAATAAGACTGGATGAAGTTGAGAAAATAAACACTCAATCTTCCAGCGCACTAAATTAATTTCTGCACCACTGGCACTCATTGTCAAATACTTACACCCCCATCGAGCTGATACACAGAGAGGTGGAGAGACGGACAGAAAGAGAGAGAGAGAGAGAGAGAGAGATAGAGGGAGATTCAGAGATTGTGATAGTTCCCATATGTGCATACAGACACCTGATATTCGTCCTGGTGGGTGAATCAACATTCTCCGTGAGTGACACAGATGTGCGCTCCGTCTGTCGGAGTTCAGAAGTTAAATAGCTGAGGGAGGAGGACAGGAGGAGATGGAGTGATACTCATTTGTTTATATTGGGAGAGGATATTTAATAGACTTATAAAACCATAATTGGCCAGACTGCTGACTGGCACTTTCCTGTGTCTACGTCTCGGTCTGCACAGTGTTTAACCGTAGTGTAAACCTTCGCCTGGTGTCATTTGGGTTTGATCGACATTGTCAACGCTTTTCTTCTTCGGTAACACTTCATTTTACAGGTCCACAAATTTCATGGTAACTACGTGATAATTAGCAAGTAACCTAAGAATTGCTGCCAAATTACCCCAATATTTACCTCAAAATTGATAGAAAATGACTTTATTATAAACATTATTTAATAATTATATGCTAAAATAGCATATGATGGTTAAAATAGGGCCCTTAGGCTTTAGAAGCGGGCTGTGCTCTGCTCTTCATCGGAGGTGGAAAACTAATAGAAGACTTCTGATCAGGCAAAAATCTCACCATTTCGTGACTTATCGTCTAAACAAATATAACCTGGTAGCTAATGTCATGATTCAGGGAGTTTTTTTAAAGAAATTTCAAATAAGTTATTTGCTAATTATTTATCTATTTATCAGCACACATGGAAATAAAGCTTATCAATTAACTTTGTATTCTTTTCCTGGAAATGTATTAAATACATTTCCACCTATTGGGAAATAGCGGAATATAATTATTAAATATTGTTTATAATAAAGTAATTTTAGATACATTTTGAGGTAAATATTGGGGTTATTTGGCAGCAATTCCAAAGAAATTTCAAATAGGTTATTTGCTAATTATCACCTAATTACCATGAAATCTGTCAACCTGTAAAATAAAGTTCTTCTTCTTCTTCTTCTTCTTCTTCTTCTTCTTCTTTCCCTTTTTATAGTTATTAGACCTGGCTCATCACTTTTACTATTTACCAGACTGAAAACTATTTTCCCACATCTTCATGCAGACACCTGTGTGTTGGTAATATTCTTTTCCCAGATGTAATTTCCTCTATACTCCCTTTATTGTGTGTGTGTGTGTGTGTGTGTGTGTGAGCCGGCCACTCAAACAGGTGTAACTGATTCTTTACACCTCCGAGTCCTTTGCGTATTTTGTCAAGTCATGAACCATTTCTCTTTCCTCTCTCTCTCTCCGTCCTTCTGTGTGAATTCCATCTGCTTGGATCCTTTGTTCGACTGCTAAGGAAAACATTTGTCTTTTTTTTCCTTTTTGTCTTTCTCGTCTTCTCCCTCTCTTTTTCTCCCCGTTTTCATGTGTGTCGTGATCGATTTGCAGCCTGTGTGTAAAAGGGGGGGCGTTAGGTGAATGGGATTTGAGTTAAATTTATGACTGCAGAGGAGAGATACTGTTTGGCAACATTTATATCCACACACACATAAGGTCCAGATGTTGTGTCCTCTGGCTGCCCCGGGGTGTTAGCAGTAATATAGCTTTCTGGCGGCTGCGTTACGCTTCCTTAAGCTGGAACGCTGTTTATTGGGAAAAGGTGAGCTGAGGCCCAGCTCAAACCCCCCCCCCCCCTTAATCCTCAATTGCACTTTTATCGCTCAAGCCGCCGAGCCCCGATGACATCTTCGTCAAAAGGTTCAAACCTGCGCGTGCCTTCATATCCGGGTGAAGGATGACATCATGGCAGTGTGATCTATGGAGCATGCATGGCTGTCTGCAGCGAGAGACGTCAGGCCGGTTTATTTGCCTTCGGCCCTGAAGCTGGTTGGCTCAGGCAGCGTAGTGAAAGGCCTGAGGGATGCTGTAATGGCAAAACTAAGCCTGTCTGCTCCAGAGCCGGTTCACAGAAAGGTGATATATTTTCAGTGTTTTTTTTATTGACTCCCTCAAGGAGTAATTTGTCTTTTTGTCCTCCCCACTCCATAGTCAGGTCTAAAGGCAGGATAACGATGTGTATAGTCCTAATGCCTTTTTAGCCAAGCTACTGGCATGGCTCTAGGGAAGGCAATTTTGGTTGGACGGTTGGTCCACCACTTTGATACAGACTGAAATATCTCATTACCTTTTGGATGGATTGTTATGGAGTTTTGTACAGACATTTATGGTCCCCAGACGATGAAACGGTGAACCCATGACTGCCACCAGCAGGTTGACATTTTTGGGTATTAGTGCAATGTCTCGATATCTATTGCATCTAGGGTGACCGGACGTCCCTGGGACAGTCCTGAATTACAAGCAGTTGTCCCGAATCCTGAATTCTGTCCTGTTTGTTCCAAATATTAGACTCAACCCGAGTTTTGATTAGTTATAACATAATGAAACATTAAATACTGATCGTTGTGAAACATTATTTTGGTGTTGCCCACAGACGGGCAATGTTATGTCCGTAGCCTACATGAATTATGGCTGTTGTAGTTTGTTTTAGCCATGCCGCAAATTGATGATATATATATTGATAATTGATTGAAACGCACATCGGCGATGCATAACTATGACATTCTTTAATTATAATATTTACGGAGGGCAATTAAAACATCCATCACCGACATGGACCCCGATGTCCCGGGCCGGGGGCCAGGTGAGCATCCAGCCAAAAAGCAAAAACGTTACTGCTGGTATCGGGAGGAGTGGGGAGGGAAATACTCGTGGATCATTGCTGCCTTATGAGAGCCAAACAAAGCGTGCAAGAAAGAATACTGCTATTATTATTATTACTACGGTTTGTTACATGGATGTATAAAGAAAACTGGATACAGCGTTGGAGGCGGAGCCCCGTTCATTCCTATGAAAGTTGCTCAGTGGCGCATAAAGCCAAAATGGCTCGACTTCTCAGTGGAAAAGTACCCGGATCTTCCTGCGATCTTCCGCATCCAGTGGGCCCATGAAGCAGGCGCAGTAGCGTCCGCTCGGTCACATGGCTCGGTCACGGGGTCACAGCCGTGGCGCTGTCATCACGGCTTGCTAACTCTGCCTCCCAGACCTCGCTCGAGCCTCGGTCTGGGTCTCATTCACATGAACGGAGGAAGGGAAATAACTCTGGAATAACTCTGGAATCACGTGAGGGACACGGAAGTTGTAGTACCGCCGTTTGGCCACTACGAAAATTGGCATCAACGACCGGCGCTCTTCCCTGGGGCTTGGTTTCTTGACACTGTATGTAATGTACTGTAGGCTACGCCCACTGTGGTCATGTGATGTTTCAGTGTTTTTGTTCCGGTGTTCGGCACAGAGCTGACGCTCGCTCGCTCGTTCTCATCCCCGGCTCTGAAGCTCTGTTTACTGCTGTTGCCTGGCAAAGGCAGCGGTGTAAGCGGTGGGGACCGACGGTAGACTTCTATGTTAATAAAATGTACCCAAATTCATGAATATGTAGGATATTACTACTGAATTCTTGTTATATTACGTCATGTGTTTACTACGTGTTTATTTGCATATAGAGCGGGGAAGTGGGATCCAATCACAAGTGGTCACTCAAGACGCGTGTGGAGACGCATTCTGATTCCAGGTGTGAACTGACGTACTTAAAGCTGTCCACTTGCGATCAGATCACCCAAGACGCAAGTTAATGCCAGGTCTGAACAGGGCCTTATTAGACACAGACATCCCTCTGACACACTCATCTGGTGCTTAGCGATAGTCATGCTGATGCATGACTGAATATGGCAAAAAAAAGTGATGATGCAGATTTTCTGCTGTTTACTCTTGCGTGTTACATGAACACAATTGGAATCTCCTGTTGGCAGCCAGAAATATGAATCAGACGCCACATGTTGCTCCTAAAAGCAGTTCCAGTGTCAAACAGACCTTGAGCAGATTAAAATAGTCGGAGCTCAATTCGTTCCTAGTTTGGTCAGAGTACCAACTCTTGCATTGTCTTGCCCCTGGAAGGAAATCGGCCAGCGGTGCCGGTGATGAACAGCTCGATGGCAATGAATTACCTTCGTGTCTGTTTATACCGCGCATGACTTTAGCCTTTCTCCTTCCCCCGCTCTTTTCTGATCTATCGCTTTTTTTCGGAGGTCTTAGTTTACTCTGGACCTCTCTCGTGCATCTGGGCTATTTTTCAACGGTCTCACTTGCAGGGACTTATCAAGGCATATATGAGTTCAGTTACCTGCACGAGGCATACCGGCTGACTGCGCGCTGAAAAATGATCTTGAGTCACGATTTTAAGTGTTTATTCAATCCAGGACTTATTATCAACTCTGTCAGTGCTCTGGTAGCGTAACTTCAGGAACGTGTGTGAGAGCCAGGTCAGTAGAGTGTTTTCTAATCCGTCTTAGTGGATAAAGCTATTTGGGAGCACACCAGGAGCCAGAAAACATCTGCATTGCATACAGATGGTGTCAGATAAAACGCCGAAATGGACAAAGACATATCATCCCCGAGAGAGGTGCAAAAGTGCACATCTGAGGATTTTCTTTTTTAAAACCGTGATTTGATGTCGGCGTGCGCTCTCAACATATGTAACAGTGTCAAGGCCCCTCGTAGCTGAGAAACAATAAACTTGGTTTGAACCACCGGTGTGGCCTGTAAGAACAAAAAAAACGGACTGCCTATGATTTATAGTTTGTTCTGCTTCACTGGCAGGGATGGTTCCAGCACAGGAGTCTTGGCCTGAGCTTTACATTTAGGCGGAAAAACATTTTGAGAAAGAATCTCGTTTCCAACTCAAAATTTAGAGGAGAGAATTTTTTATCCATTTCATCTTTATGTTTCCAGTTAAAAGTTAAAAATAAAATCTGCGTAATAACACCTCTAAAGGCTGGCCCACACTAAAAGATGTTTAAAATATTAACAGATGTTGAAAATGTGAGACTCCACATATAACGACATGTAATGATGAATTTAACAGTTTTGTTCCTAGAGTGTGTGGAGAGCAACGATTTGGCCAAAACTGATTCATTCATGAGCAACATGAGAGTCCCGCCTAAAAAAAAAAACAGGAAATCTTGCAAAATCTCGCAATCAAACGTGACTTTAGTGTAAACAAACATGACGGACGACGGGCAGGAAGATTTAGATGATGTTGATGCTGAAAATTCATGAAGGATGTATGGATGGATGGATGAAGTCATGGAGGAAGACATGTTAAATAAACACTAATCAACAAGTTGGTCCTCCATTTCTGCTTTGCGTTTTGCATTAGCTCATGCATTAGCCACGGCCGCCATGGTTGTCCTTCCACTTCAGTCAGCTTGGTTTCTCAATTGGCTATCATCCTTTCCCAAGTTACTGCGTCATCGGCTGTCCTCGGGGTTCCCCACACACAACAGGATATCCGATCGTAAATATTCAACATGTTTAATATTTACAGTTTGAAATCGGTGCGGCCAGGATGGACTTCCGAGCAGATCGGGGGATGTAAAAATCACTCTCAACATGCCTCACACCACAGGAATATCTGGAAAGATAATCTTTAGAACCAGCAAAAAATGGGCTTTGCTGACGATCGTCAGGACGGGGGGAATAGGGCCCTTGAAATGTGAAAATGATGCATGTTGTATTATTCATCTATTACGTGGTAAACATCCGTTGGGCGGGCGCAGTAACATCCTGGAGTCTTGTTATTACAGTGAGGTTGCCAGGCAACCAGGGTATGACTGCTGTGCTTAGTCACTGCCCCGAGTGGCTGCTGATCAACAAATAATCCATCCTAAAATCACTGCCTCATCTCTACATATCTATATTTACTAAACAAGATAAGACACAATCAAAGTACTCACATGGGGAAGGGAGGGAGCGAACCAAAATCAGTAAAACAATGAACGCCCTTATCCTCCATTTTTCTTCTGTCCTTAGAACTCCTACTGCACCCGGAACAAACTAACATATGTGTGTCATTTACTGTCCACATGAACCGGAGTAAGAAGCAACCTGGAGAGGATTTACGAAGAGCAAACAGTGTTGAAATGTTTCGTGACCGTTTAAATTTAACCAGAACCTCCGTTCCTCCATTTCAGCTGTCGATTCTCAAACCACTTGGCGGGGCGTGCGGCGAGAGTGACGTCCGTAAGGAGAGAAATGGAAGTGGGGTTTTACTTAGAAATTGATAGGGCCCACATGTGTGTTACCCTCTATGAGCTCAAGCTGGATTTAATATTGTTCATCCCTATTTCGTCCAACGTATCCTCATACAACGGTTCCTATGATATCTTACGGAAAGTTATTCCTCATTTTTCGTGGGTTTTTCTACGAATGTCCTGCAGCACATGTCAGTTTCTAGGGGTGGGAATCACCAGAGGCCCCACGATACGATATTATCACGATACTTAAGTCACGATACAATGTTATTGCCACTTTAAACATTTTGCGAGTATTGCTATAAAATATAATCTGATATATTGTGATTTATTACCTTTTTTCAACTGCTAATTATGCAGTTTGTCAACATCTGTTTTATCTAATAAGATTCAGTTTTCACTCTGTTCATCTTAGTGTTTTCAGTCACATATATTGAGGTCAGAGGTCAAGGGACCCGTTTGAAAATGGCCATGCCAGTTTTTCCTTGCCAATATTTAGCGTAACTTTGGAGCGTTATTTAGCGTTCTTCCCGACAAGCTAACATGACATAGTTGGTACCAATGGATTCATTAGTTTTTCTAGTTTCATTTGACACCAGTATCTTCACTTTAAGCTCGTCACATTGTTAAGAGATTAATAGTTTAAATAATAAAAGATCGATACTTGACGTCCGTGTATTGATACAATATTACATGCATACAGTGTTTTCAAAATAAACTTCCATCTTCACAGGAAACAACTTGATTAGGTTTAGGCAACAAAACTACTTAGTTAGGTTTAGGAAAAGGTCGTGGAAGTGGCGTTACTTGATTACGGAAATTACGTGACTTACACGTGGTATGAACATCAGTCTCCTCGGCGAAAGTCCAATGGTTTTTGACCCACCCATCCACCGCGACCTCCTCCCTACGCAGCGTTTGTCGCTCTTAATACTTCCTGGTTCACGATTACGTGGATTACATCCAATTGATCGTTGGATATAAACGAATTACAGTGCATTACTTTTTGTAGGTATAGCTACAAAACGGTGTATGGGAACAGCCTGAACCGTTAGCTTCAGTTGTAGATTTGGCAAGTGCCCATTGGACTGAAACAAAGCTGTACGTTAATGGAGGTAGTAGAGAGCCGAGCCATGTTACCCTGTAACCTACCTCGTGTTCAGAGACGCAACATGGCAGCTCGAGTTCTCCACATTTGTTTTTACAGTTTGTCATCTGTGGCCATTTAACAGTGACACGAGAGTGAGGCGGCACAAAGAGGTTGTGAGTGTTAAGCCTTAGGAAATAAGCCTCTGTCCTGTTGCCATGCGCAGCCGTCCAGCCACGCTCCTCGGGGTTCGTGTGGCCATAAAAATGACAACAGTAATTTGGGGAGACGCAGTGGGCTGAGGGGCCAACGGCTCCTGCTCCGTGGAAACTTCATCGCTGACCTCCATTCCTTATGGGAAAACTCAGCGTAACTAGTACACAGATACCGAGGGGCTTACTGACTGACTGTAACAAGTAGTTAGGATCTGAAAGGTAAGCTCTAAATAGCATTTTTTTTAGCATTTTAGGGCCCTTTTTAAAGCCCTGGTTACTCAACAAACCACCCTTCACTTTAGTTGATTGCGCATCTTGTCTCTTCTTTTGTCCCCATCTTCACAATAACAGCACATCTATGACTTGATTCAATAGCAGCACAGCGTTGAGTACAATGTGAACAAAATCCAGCACATTATCTTACTTACATGCCCCCTTCCACTTGCCTCTTGCTCCTCTTTTACATATTGTCTTTACAAACATGCACATTCTCTCAGCTCAACACCTGCAGTTGTTTTTTAGCTCTTACCTCTGACAACATGTGTCATTTGCATTGGCGCTGTTTTGACACATATTCCCCATGGAAACAGTGTCTCAGTACCATGAACACACACACACACACACACAGGCTCGGAGTCACAGTTTGGTAATCTAAGCTGCGCTCGGGGCAGAAGTCACCTTGTCTGCTACATCAACAATAACAAGCGCTCCTTTCATGGGACAAGTCCTGTTCTGTCCAACTCACAGGGATCTGTCAGAGGCTCCTGTCTGTCTTCCTTCCTTTCTCTGTCTTCGTCTCTTCCCTGCAAATCATTCACTCGTCACCTCCCCTCGTCATCTTGAACTATACCTCAAGGTTATGTTTAAAGATAGAGATAGATAGATAGATAGATCAAGAATTCAATTAAGATATATTAAATTTGTCTTATTTTGTCGTCTGATTTTAAAATGTTGCGTTGTTTGTCCCGCAGAGCGCCAAGAGTCTTCAGAACAACAAGGATTCACGCATCCTGTGGGCCAAAGAAGACTTTTTAATCACCACCGGCTTTGATATGGTGAGAAACTCTTTGTTCATCTTGCATTGACCAGGAGTGCTGTGTTTCTTATGTGTGTTATTACCTAATGAAACGAGTACATGTGCATTATTTACTACAGTTTGACCATTATGAGTTTATGAGGACCGACACAGATAACATTAGTTTGGAACTGAAGTTGCAGCTTTTTTTGTGCCAATATTTTTGGGTCTTATCCTAGCCAGATCTGGTTGTTTTCTACTAATGTAAGGTCATGATCTACCAGAATAAATGATCAAATATAGTTTAAAAAGTAAAATGTACTTTTATAGACAATTTTCCCTGTAAAACTTCTTTCCGTTTAAAAAGTTACTTTTTCATTCATCTTGGATTTCTGGGTCATAAAATCGAACTGATCGAATCAGAATCGCAATCCTTGTGGTCGACTTTACACAAAAAAGTGTATTCATGTATGATTTTAGGTGCTCTGGTTAGGCAGGTTTGGTTCGGGCTCAAGTTAATTTTTCAAGATGGCGCCAGCTGGCATCTTAGATTTGGCCCTCTGGCAAAAAATCCCGGGATTTTTGGGAGGGACCGTGGACCTCATTTTTTTTATAAAACGTCCGTAGAAGTCAAATGAATCATCAAAACATCTTAGCCAGAGAATGGTCACGGAATTGTGTTTTTTGACCCTATTATTTATTGTTAAATGTAAACATTATGATGTAACAAGACTACAATAACAGGGTAATTCATTCTTAAACAAACTATTATTTGCATACACAACTGATAAAAGAAACTGTTGCAAATGCTTGAAAACAGCCCTGAGACAGCAACTTGTTAAACACGATATTTGAAGCACACAGTGAATATTTATTAACGTTTTAGGAGGAATACAATAGTATAACATGGTTTGGCTTTTAAGCTGTTAGAGTTGCTACTATTATCAATTCAGATTCACTGGCTGTGTTTGAAATTACTCTCTATTTGCTAAAAGATCACAATATTTTAAGTGTTCAAGTTCTGATGTGGGAAATTTGTTCACCATATACTGTAATGCCATCAAAAAATCTTAACAATTAAATGAAAAATGTTCACTATCATGCCCGTACATGCAAATATCCCTGCTTCTGAGATGAAAATTACCACCATGCATTACTGCACCTGTCAGTGATGGCACAAAATCATGATGATGAAGTGTAAATTCTTAAGAACTCAGTCTCATTTAGCTTGTATGATCTCACCTGTTGTTAACTTCTCTTGTTGTTGTGTGTGTAGATGCGTAGCCGGGAGGTGAGGCTTTGGGACAGCAGGAAGCTGAGCTCTTCGGTCAGCACGGCGACGCTCGGCTCTTCCAGCGGGTGAGTACAGCATCAGCGTGCAACCACTGCCGCCCCATAACTGGCACGGTCATGACACTGACTGTGTTGCACTTTATTGTCTGAGGTCATGCGTTACAGTACAAAGTGTGACTGTGTGATTTGACATACTTAGCATACATGTTTATGTGTGCGGTATGTGGATATTGGTGTGTGGCATTTACATATATGAAATGATGTATGGAGGGCCTCCGCACATCGTGAAGCTGGACGGGTGTGCAGACCTCCCAGAGCTCAGACACCGTCCCTCACATTCTTGCCATTTCCTGGGTCAGAGCCACACACAGAGACCTCTATCCTCTCTCTGCATCCCTCTGTCCATAATCACTGCGAAGGGTCAGGCAACGGCAGTACACACATCAACACTTCTCCCTTCAGCTCGCCGCTTGTCGTTTTCTGCTCCTGACCTCCTCCCAAATCGCTCCGTTTATTTTTCCAAACACGGCTTGCGGAGGACCGGTGGAGAGCAGGAGCGTGGCCGAGCTCCAGAGAGGAGAGGAGAGGAGTGGAAGGATGGAGGAGGAAAGAGGGGGAGAGAGAGAGAGAGAGAGAGAGAGAGAGAAGGTGGGAGTGAAGGTTCCTTTGTCAGATCCAACTCATGCATTTTAGGGCTATTATAAACAGCCTTTTTGGCCAAGTCATTCCAAACTGGAGCAGACCGGACTCTGCCAGGCGATTCAGCACGCTGTGGTGGATTAAATACATTTATTATCATCATTATTACTGTAAAAAGGCAGAGAGGTAGCTGCACGGAGCTCTCTGTGGCAGCACCGATTCCACATCTGTGGCACAGGTATTTAAAGCTGGGCATACACTGGACGATTTTTGCCCGGTTCAGCCGCAGGACTCATTTTAGAGTCGTACTGAATTTCACGATCTCCTCGTACAGTAGGAGTAGGAATTACACGGCATTTCTAAAATCGTAAAGTGTATGCCCAGCTTTAGAGTCTGTATGTGCCCATGTTTGGTTGCAGCAAGGACCAGAAAGTGTGAAGATACACAGTACAATATAACTTTATGTAAATAGTATGAACAGGTTTTTTTTTAAGCGGCCTCTTGAGGAATGTGATTGTTTTTTCCTTCCCTTTGGAATCTGTGTGTGTGTGTGTGATAGACGTTTAGGAGTTGACACAGCGGGATCCTAAATAACACTCTCCCTCCTCCCTCTGCCCTCGTGCGCGCCACTCATCTCCATTTCCTCCACTTCCTCCTTCATTTGAGTGAGACAGATAGTTGCCTGTCTGAGTGGCTCTCTGGAATCCGTCGCATTGTTTTGTGCCAGCGTACTTTTCATGGAAATGGAGGATATCTGATGCCACATTTCTTTTGCTTCCTATTACCAAACATGTATTTTTTTTTTGTCATAATAATGCAAAGTCTGAAAAAATCCCCAGAAAACACAGCACATCAGGAACTGTGTGTCTGCTTAAAACCACAGAAGATAGTGTTAATTAGTCAATTTTATTGCAAGGTTTTGTCTCCCTGGTGTGTCTCTGCTCGTATACAGAGGAATGTT
>CAKALU010037335.1:12638-34641 GCA_916700995.1 Hozukius guyotensis | reverse complement strand
TTAGGTTTAGGCAAGAAAACTACAACTTCTTTAGGTTTAGGCAACAGAACTCCAACTTCTTTAGGTTTATGAAACAAAACTCCAACTTCTTTAGGTTTATGAAACAAAACTCCAACTTCTTTAGGTTTAGGCAACAGAACTCCAACTTCATTAGTTGTAGGCAACAAAACTACAACTTCGTTAGGTTTAGACATAAAAACTACAACTTCTTTAGGTTTAGGCAACAAAACTACAACTTATTTAGGTTTAGGCAAAAAAAAAAAACACAACTTCTTTAGATTTAGGCAACAAAACTACAACTTCTTTAGGTTTAGGCAACAAAACTACAACTTATTTATGTTTAGGCAAAAAAAAAAAACACAACTTCTTTAGGTTTAGGCAACAAAACTCTAACTTATTTAGGTTTAGGCAAAAAAAAAACAGGTTTAGGCAAAAAACAACTACAACTAGCTTGATAACAGTCTGATCGGCTGACCTAACCAAGTAAGTTTGTTGCCTAAACCTAAGGAGATTTCTGGCAGAAAAGTAAACTCCTCCCATGTGCAGGATAAGGTGACTTATCATTGAGGGATAACTTGCAATCAAGATCTGTCTCCTCTATAGGATTACAGGACATCTTCCAGGTAAATCCCCTCTGATCCTCTGAAACGTCCCTGTCCTCTGCCTGGCACACATCACACACGCCGCTATCAGCGCTCTTATCTGGACAGTATCCACAAAACCGGTGTGTGAACGTTGCACATACACACTAAATCTATCCGGAAATGTCGGACTTACTGGCACAGCTCAGGATCAAGTTACTACTACTGTGTTATAGAGGAAGTGTGTGTGTCTGCGTTTCCATGTGTTCATGAGTGTAGATGCATAGGGATAACCAGCGTATTATTCTGTATGAATACTGTATGCATGATGCACATTTGCATGTATTATTTGGCAGTGTGCGCCCACGCTTGAGTGCATTTAAACAAGGTGTGTGTGTGTGTGTGTGTGTAACAGCATCTCTCAGCCAACCTGCTATTATAGTGTAGACAGATTTATTACCATCTGCCCAATGACATCAGCCAGCTATTCCTGGGGTTTGTGGGAATCAAAGTCCATTTTGAAGATCCCGATTATGTCATTGGCTCCCTTTGTCTCCAAGCATTTGATACTGATAAACGGATGGAGGCGGCGGTGGCAGGCGAGCCGAGATAGGCGGGCAGCGTCGGATCAATCATATTATCTCCCATGATGCAATCTGAATGTTTGAGGCGGCAGTTGATCACGATCATGGACACTGGCCGTTTCGGGGAACGTGGCAGATTTTGCATTTTCCAGATGCAGCTCGTACCGCCATGGTGGTATGACCTCACATGCTTATTTTGTTGTCGGAAAGCACAGAGATCAAAGGGGAGCAGATTGTAATCTTGCACATGATGGTTTCCTTCAGGGTGTTAATTAGTTTTCCCTCTTGTTTGCACGACTCATGCATAGTAAAATATATTAAAAGAGTAGTTTGATATTGTGGGAAACATTGTGTGATCCCACTCTCATGCCTGTATGGTAAATATGAAGCTACAGCCAGCAGCCGGTTAGCTTAGCTTAGGACAAAGACTGGAAACTGCTAGCCTAGCTCTGTCCAAAGATAACTAAATCCACCTACCAGCATGTTCAAAGCAGAGAGTATAGAAGCAAACAACGAAACTCTGTTGTTTTTTTTGTCAACAGCCACTGCCGCCATTTTGGACTGAAAATGCCTATTATATTTTATTGATCAACACAGGTCATTTCGGTAGAATATGTACGTTCTATGTGCAAAGCTCTGCTGAGGTGTTGTGAGTGGGACTATTTCTTGGTTGGGACAAGTGACTTTCTGGAGTCTCCAGTGGTTGCCTGGCAACAGGTGCAACCTGTCCGACCAAGAAATAGTCCGGTGCATAACCTCCAGTAAAACAGCAAGTTTTGACTTTTACACTTTGTTTTCTGTAAAGAATAAAACAAACAAGATACAACCTGTTAATTGGTGAGCTTTAGAGGTGCTAGTAGGTGGATTTTTTTTTACCTCTGGACGGAGCCTGTTTCCCCGTTTCCAGTCTTTATGCTAAGCTAAGCTAACTGTCTCCAGCTAAATATTGAATGTACAGACATGAGAGTGGTATTGATGTTCTCGTTTAACTCTTGGCAAGAAACAGAATAAGCGTAGTTCCCAAAATGCCAAACTTTTCCTCTTAAAAGGTTCTCTATTCGACATTCACTAATATTTAATTATAATTAATACAGCAGCAAACAACTAGCCTATTTGCCATGTAAAGATATAGAGGAGTAATGTCTACCTGAGCAGAGAATGAAGTCGCTCTCCCTCTGTGTGAGTTGTAATCTGAGTTTCTCTGTGCTTTGCTCACATAGCCGAGTCGGCCACGCGTGCCTTTTAGTGCATGTGAGCGTGTCCCACTGGTTAGCTCATGGTCGCTGCTGCATATGGTGGTTACAGCTGATAACGCCGTCCTGATCCATGACATCATCGCGGAAGCGTAGCGCCCACCCACCAGTTTCCCCTCACATAAACACTGTTAGCTCTATCAGCACATTTGCCGTTGTTTCAACTGTTAGCACTGTTAGCAACGCTAGATGCGAGCCGCCGGCTCTACCGTCACCATGTTGAGAGGCGTTGAGAGACAATAGATCCTTCAGTTCTGAAAAGTGAAGCCAATGCTGAAGTGCCTTAAATTTGCATTCTTTCTAATAGCCAGCAGGGGGCGACTCCTCTGGTTGCAAAAAGAAGTCTGATTGTATAGAAGTCTATGAGAAAATGAGCCTACTTCTCACTTGATTTATTACCTCAGTAAACATTGTAAACATGAGTTTATGGTCTCAATCGCTAGTTTCAAGTCTTCTTCAATACAGCATGATGTTCATTTAGTAAATTATGGTCCCGTTTAGAGTCAAATAGACCATAAAGCAGGGTATGCTTTAGGGCGTGGCTACCTTGTGATTGACAGGTTGATGCCACGGCGTTGTCCGCTCTGGGAGTTGTCCGCTCTGGGAGTTGTCCGTGTTTTCGTCTGACAACTTTAAACCTTTCACAGTGTGTTTTCAGTTCATAAAAGTTAATTATAGCCTTTTTGGTCCCCTAAAAATGTTTTTATTCAGCGTTCGGTCGTAGCTCCACCCTCTCATGTCACTCCTGGTTGCAAAAAAACAAGATGGCGACAGCCAAAATGTCAAACTCAAGTCTTCTAAATGGTAGTCCACAAACCAATGGGTGACGTCACGGTGACTACACCCACGTCTTATATACAGTCTGTGGTTTAGCACCTTCAAAGTAAATATAGCTTTCCCACCCAGTAGAATATCAACAATTAAGACTATTTCATACTTAATATATTCATTTTCTATAATTTTAGACAGAGACAGGTTGAGATGTGGTGAACTGTGGATCAGCTGATTTACACACTATAATCTTGAACATTTGAACTTCAGCTTTCCAGTAAATGTTGAGGTGCCATGTGCCTAGCAACCACATCTAGCTGCACAATGTGGCTGGTGGTGGAAAATAATGACACACTGGATGCCTGGCCCTGATGACGTTTGCGACATTCACTTCTTTCTTTAGCTTCTTCCTCAAAACCATGACTGTGCAGTCAGACTGAGCTGAATCACACGTTGCTATAGTCTGCATTTCCTAACAGTTTTCACAAGTTAGCGCTAAATGTTAAAATAGTTATTTCCCCAATTGTGTCAGCTATATGTGATTTGCAAAGAGAGGATTTTGAAATTCCAGCGCAGGCCTCTCAGGAGTCAGTCCTGTGATGTTGGTCTCAATAATAGCCCCGGCTGAACTTCCCAGCTCGCTGTCACATGGCTGAAATGGTGGTAACTGACCCACGTGCTCTTCCAGTTGCAACTTATCACAACAGCACTATTATTGTCTCATCAGCTTATGCCAGGAAAATAGAAGTAAAGGAAAGACAACAGGCTGTGGGAGTTTATCACAGCTCTCCTGTTGTCGCATCAAAATAACTCCTCCTCCTCCTCCTCCTCCTCCTCTTCCCGTTGTTAACCTTGAGTGGAGCAGAATTTGCCCCGGCCCCGTCAATGGGCCACAGTGTGGAGAAATGTAAATATTGGAGCGATGCCCGGAGCTGAAAGGTCATTTGCTGGCAGGGCCGACGACAAACAATGCCAGAAAGTACGTCATGAAATCAGGAATCAAATAATTAATTCAAAGAGCATTCTTGGCAATAGAATAGGCTTCTGTTAAGAGGGTCCACAGCTGTTGTGAGATAGACGGACACATTGTCAAGGGATAATAATAATCTAAGACAGTGATTGACAGTACATTTACTCAACTACTGTACTTAAGCACAAATATTCTATTTTACTTGAATATTTCCGTTTTCCTTAAAGGGATAGTTTGGGTGTTTTGAAGTGGGGTTGTATGAGGTTCTTATCCATAGTCAGTGTATTACCTACAGTAGATGACGGTCGGCACGCCCCCAGTTTGGAGAAACAAACAGGAGTTACTGCACGGAACCAAAGCAATGTACTGCTGTGGACGGGGTTGGCAGCAAAACATATTTTAGCCACCTAAAAGAAAGGCTCACCCAAAAAAAAAAATCAATATCAGTATTAAGTGTACGCTATATTTAGTATATTTACTTCGCCGTCAGACAGCCCTTTCTAACAGGAAACTGAAGCCGTTGTATCCATCTCTGCTCTCGCCAAAGCCACCAGACTTCATTGAAAAAAATTGTAATTTTACCTTGCAGAACACAGGGGGGTTGCTGGTCTCCAAAGTCACACAATAACACAAACAAACTAACCAATTGAGGCAGGTATTTGGTATCTATGAACTCATAACAAGTTGAATATCAAAGATATGCACACATGTGCAGTGTTAAAAAATATATTTCACATGGAAAACATTTAATAAACACAACATTTTCCTAATTTTTCAAAAATCCTGACTTTGGCTATTAATAAAAGTGTGATTTTTCATGTGATCTAAAAATATCAAAGCTGTACTTTTAGACGCTTCCCCAAAGTATGTCCGTACCAAATTTCAAGACGTTTGACTAATCAGAACAAATGTTAAGGCATTTTTTCCGTTATCATACTAAATATAGTCTTTGAGCACAAGTGGGTGGAACACTATATGAAGTAGCTAAAATTGGCTCCACCTTCACCACATTAAAGTACCGCTTACAATTTCAATAATAATTATCCAATGATATTATCATATGAAACTGATAGGAATCATTCTGCATAAATTGTCGTTAATACCTCTATACTTTTAAATGCATGACTTGTAGGAGTATTATTTGTACGAGTAAAATACGGTTAAGTATCAAAAACACATGTTGCAGCCGGTGAACTAAGGTTAGAAAAAGCCTTCTATTTACTTAGTTGCGACTGCCAATCATTGTGGATAGTTTTGTGGGTGTGAACAATTAAGAGAACATTTGACTGATACTGTGTTTTGCTTTTAGCTTTTCCCAGAAGACAGCTGTGAAAGTGGTTACTATTTATGGCTTTTTGCCATAAATAGAAGCCATGCGATAGAGCGAGGGATGCAAAGTGCGGCATGTGCCCGGCATGTTATGCAACATTTCACTGCCAACTTTCACAGCTTTTCTGATCATCAATTCCAGTCCTCCACTTAGAAGTGACCTATTTATTGACACAGGTGTTAAAAAAAACATGTGTTTGTTGAAGGGTGTAGACATAACTGCACAATTAGTACTGTGCATGGTAGGATCTCACCTTTTCTGGTATTAAATGCAATGATTTTTAAGTGAGCTTTTATGTCAATCATTTGGTTCGCTAACAGTGCATGATGCGGTCACTTCCTGCTCGGGGTGTCAGTGTCAAAGGAATGATAATAACAAAGTGTACTTCCCTGTTAAATTTACAGTAATGCTCCACGGTACAGTTGCGAAACCACCCTGAAGACGAGTGTCTCTGAACAAAATGTTCTTTAGAGAATTCATTGCATCACTCCACATACCAGGGAAGACTGTACTCACAAAGTACATGAATACATTTTTAGAACAAAGGGACATTGTTTGTGAATATTTTTTGTTAAGAATGAACTGTGAAAAACGGTGTTGCCACTCTGGGTTTTGTGGCTTGTCATCTGTGTTGGTCACACATGACACTTCCCATAATTCAAAGAAATTACACAAAGGATGACATTGAGCAACAGAGAGAGAGAGAGAGAGAGAGAGATAGAGAGAGAGTTACCAGGAAATCATTACTGGATGATTGGTAACCACACAGAAAAAAGGCCTTCATTAAACCAACAAGGAAGTTTAACAGCTGTCAGTGGAAATGCTCGATAATGGACAAACGGTGACATCAAGGGGGTGGACATGCAGGTAGTGAACAGGCAGGAAGTAAAGCTATACTGTACGTAATGATACTTGGCTAACAGGAATTAGATTGACTGATTTGCCAGGAACCTTCCTGCCTATCTCAGAACATCAGTGACAGTTCCTCAGTAATTTGAATCATACAAAGTTTAGTGTTTCCTCTTACAACCCCCCCACCCGTTCATTCATTCAGTATCGTTTAAAGTAGGGGTGTCAAAGTTAACGTGATAATAACGCGTTAACACAACTTGAGATTTTTAGGTTGTAGCAGGCTCAGTGTTAAAGCTAAAAGAAGATACTGGTATCATATGAAACTATAAAACCTACTGAATCAATTGGTACCAACCATGTCATACTAGCTTGTGGCGAAGGAGGTTAAATAACGCTCCAAACTTACACTAAATTTTGGCGAGAAAAAACTGTCATGGCCATTTTCAAAGGCGTCCCTCGACCTCTGACCTAAAGATATGTGAATGAAAATGGGTGTTATAGGAGTCTCCCCTTTATGGACACGCCTAATTTATGATAATCACTTGCAGTTTTAGACAAGTCATAGTGAAGTCAGCACACTGACACACTTACAGCTGTTGTTGCCTGTTGGGCTTGAGTTTGCCATGTTATGATTTGAGCATATTTTTAATGCTAAATGCAGTACCTGTGAGAGTTTCTGGACAATATTTGTTATTGTTTTGTGTTGTTAATTGATTTCCAATAATAAATGTATACATACATTTACAGAAATCAAGCATATTTGCCCACTCCCATGTTGATAAGAGTATTAAATACTTGACAAATCTCCCTTTAAGGTACATTTTGAACAGATAAAATTGATTTGTCTATCAATTGACAGCCCTAGCTCAAAGGTTTCAGTAAAACACAGATTTTTATTCTTAATTTAACCCCCCATAATGCTGATGACGTTGTTGACTCAACCTGAATTCAGGGTTCACTGTGTTCAGCTGTGCAAACAATAAGCGGCTTTTAAAGGATCTCCCTGTTCAGTGAAAATCCACTGGGCCGAGCAGCTCCAAAATATTTTGTCGAATAACATTTTTCGCCCCTCTTTCCCGTCGAGAGCTCCGCTTTTCCCCCCTCGTGCCCAGCGGGTTTACAGGAACCATCAGCTAGAGTAAATCTCTGAGTCAGTGTGGGAAAACCTAAACAGCTGCCTTTTCCACTAAACATCGGTTTGGACCTACAAAGCTATCATGCGAGGCCTTGTCTCATATTCTAAACTAAGGTTGAATTAATCAACTTCGCATGTGAATTGAAGCGTGTGTCATGTCTGGAGTATCCCTTACAAAAAAAGAAGTTTATTCAAGTGTGCTATTTGTATACTTCTTCTAAACTTAAAAAAAGAGAGTATGCTTTCAGTTTACTTTTAATGTACTCATCAGAGATATACTTAACAAAATTATACTTAAGTATCCTTAACTTATACCAACAAGTATACAGAAAAGTCTTAAGTGAACTTGGCAAGTATACAAAAAAATCCAAATATACTTGGCTTAAAAGTATACATAAAAGTATAATTGGCTATGTACTATAAGTTTTAAAGAAATGTACAAGTATACTTGCAGTAAAAACTATTAAACTAGTAGTTTACTGAGACTGTACTTTCATAAACTAAACCACACTTACAAGTATATTACTAGTACATTGATATTAGTATGATTAATCCATAAAGTATACTTGGACTATTACTGAGAGTGTATTTTCATAAACTAAAAAATGGGCTACAAGTGTATAACTAGTAAACAGTATACCTAAAAGTTCACTTGTAGTAAAGTTCGTATTATAGTTGCAGTACAAAATACAACTTGGATGTAAACTAGTTGTGTACTCAAAGTTTACTACACTTGCATTTAAAGTATTTTTACTTTTATAAATTAAAAAGTGGGCCCAATTTAGTCCCAATAAGTACTGAAGTAGTACACTTACAAGTATATTACTAGTGTATTGATATTAGTATAGTTATTACATAAAGTATACTTGGGAATATACGTAAAATAAACTTGAAGTATACTTCTTTTTTGTAAGGGATTAGGAGGACACACATTTAGAAACCTAAGAAAACATGAACAAAAATTATGTCTTTGGTTTTTCTATTTAGATTCTTACTAGAAATAAAAAGCCACACGCGTCGCCTACAGAGCCAAATCTGTCCTCGCCAAGCCTCACACCCTGAGCCTCAGATGTTTGGCCGCCGTGACGTCTCGTGGCGTCTTACAGAAACAGAGTAGGAAGCTTTCTCAGCTCCAGGTCACTTGGTTCGTCAGCCGCCTCGACTGACCAACCATTTGAGGGTTGACCTCTGGTTAAGTACACACTGTCTCACGTATTTTTATTTCTTGACGTCTTTACAGGTCTTTTTTTTCTCCAATGTCTTCCTCCTTTTTTTTAATAATATTTTTTATTTAAGAAAAAGAATATTATTCATAGATATTTAACACAGAAAACAGAAAATAACATATAATAACATCTACATAGGGAATGGTCGTTAAAAATTAAGTAATAAGATTAAAAAAAAAATGTAATTAACAAAAAGCAGATAAATAAATATATAAAAATAAAAAATAAATAAAAATAAAAATAAAAATAAAAAAATAAAAAAATAATAAAAAAGTCAGCAAACATAATTAATAAAATAAAACATACATATAGATTAATTAATTAATTAAACATTTCGCATAGGAAAAGATACATGCTTTGAAATACAAACAAATGTGTGGATGGTCAAGTATACAGGCTTATTTACCATCAGTTATTAACACTACATTGTAGTGTGTAGTCTTCCTCTTTGTTTAGCTTAAAGGTCCTACTTTTCCACTCTATCAAAAAGTGTAATTGACTTTGGGGAAATTACAGTATACGTGCTAAAAAGCCAAGTCAGCATGCCTTACAGTAATGATGTGCATAGTGGTTTCCATGGAGACGTGGAGGGGGTTTCTTCCTCTCTTCTTCCTTTCATTGACTCGCATTAAGGTCCCAGAGGAGACTTTGGATGCTAAATTCATGCCTCACGATGATGACACAATAGACTTTCTGGAAACAAGTGGACTGTTACGAGGCTATCCCCCCCCTTCTTATCCTGCTGGTGGTCTGAATCAGACAACACCTGACTCACCTCTGTGGACACAGCTGGCTTTTACCAAAACCCATCAGCCTCTGTGGCGTCAATCCGTCGCCCACAACCCCTCCTCCCTCCGTCCGGCTCCCAGCCGAGGTTCGGTAACGTCGAAACAGACGTTTAAAGAGCTACTTTATTGACTGATTTACACTAACAGGTCGTCTTCTACATGATGAGTACATTGAGTGACATGACACCATTAGCCTGGAGGTAATGTGCAGCACAATAACCACCTGAGGCTAATGGTGGTCATAGCTGAGTCAGCAGGGAGGGAAATGATGAGGAGAGTATGAGCACCTCATCAGTCACACACATGTTGCCAAAGATTAGACTGTCTTTACATGAGGAACTGATGTGAGCTTTCTTTAGAAAGCCAAATGCTGATATAGAAATTATTATTAAGTAATGACAAAGGTAGTGTTTCGGGACGGGTGGGGTCAGGAGAAGAGTCAAGGTCACTACAGTGGGAGGGGAGCTCCAGGAAATTAACTTTTTTTAACCTGATAATTGAATCAGCAATGAAATTTAATGTTAATGGACCTTAGATAAAATAAGAAGTTTCTAAAAAACTGTTAATTAATACTACTTTTTTAAACTTATTTTTACTTTCTAGTAAATTTCTAATGAGTTCTGGTTGGATTATTATAAGAAACACATTCATAATCATTATATAAACATTTAATAAATGGTTTATAACACTATAATATAGTTGTAAGCACCTATGAAGACATTGTAAGTGTTTATTAATGTATAGTATTTGTCAAAAATTGTAATTTCTCCTATAAATACTTACTCTATATCATCACTATGGAAGGGTACAGATCAGTACCACGTTATAACATGAAAGTTTATTATTATAACACAATATTTTCACGTTATTACAACATACAAACTTATCCCGTTATAACAAGAAACTTTTTTGTTATAACAATATAATATTCTTGTCTTGTTATAATGTGAAACTTTTCATGTTAAAACATGATAATTTAGTATATTGTTATAACGTCAAATGTTTTACATTATAACAATACAAGTTATCACATTAAATCTTGAAACATTTCACGTTATAACAACATATTGTTATGTCATAACGTGATCATCGCTTATATTGTTATAACGTGATACAATTTATGTTACAACAATAACGTTTTAACATGAAAAGTTTCACATTATAACAAGATAAATAGTATATTGTTATACCAAGAACAGTTTCTACAACTATATTATAGTGTGTTTTTATTAAAAGTTCTATCTTAGGGAGGTATTTTTTTGCGGCAAGTTTTATTTATAAAGCTCAGGATAGGAAATAAAGTTTGCACTGTAATGTTATATGTTCTTGTCTGAGAAAAGTTCCAGTGCTGAAACTGTATGTTTGATGTCTTATTAGTCCGTGTGAATGGCGCCAGTTGTGTGTGCAAGACACAATAAATAGCATAATTAATTAATTAAACTAAGTGTATATTAAAGTACACATTTGCATCTTTAATGACACGTTAATAAAGCCTTGACCTGGTTTTAATATGGATCTGAGGATACTACTTATAAGCATTATTAAAAAAAATGACTGCAGAGGAAAAAAAGACAGACAATTTCACAACTATGTGTAAATAATAAGCTGTTGCCCCTGGATACCAGCTGCTGCTATTGGGAAATAATGTGTCAATGAGCTGTATGAAGATCTGGCGCCCTCTCTGGTAGAGCTGCTGCTCAACATGCGAGAGCTACTATTACTGTGAATTTCTGGGAAACACAGTCACTACACAGATACTGAATCATTACCTCATAGTTGACGCTAAAGCGGAACTTGTACTAAAAAAAAAAAAAAAAAAAAAAAAAGAACATATGACCAAATATATAAATCTATAAATGGCTCTTAAATTCTCAATAAAAGTATTATTTAAAGTTATTATTTAAAGACGCTAAAGAGACAGACACTAGGTCGGTAAGGTAAATAATGATTGCTTGGAACTCCTCCTTAACTTCATTTTGGAGGAACAGCTGGGGGGAGGGAGCTTCTCATAGCAGGAATCCTTTAAAGAAAAAAAAAAAAAAGCATGCTTCCTGTCAATCTGCTAGAGAGAGAGGCTTCCTGGCAGAGAGGAGGAGCCAGCTCGCATAAGCTCGTTATAATGAGTGCTCTCCTCCTCCTGACCTGCTTCACTAGTAACTCACAGCTCAGCAGGGCTGAAACACACTCACACAGAGACACAGAGACACAGAGAGAGAAAACTGCTTTACGAGTTTGTTGCCAAAGAACTTTTTTTTACATTCGTATCATCTGTGTGAACATCTGTGAACATCTGTGCGCATCTATCATCCAGCGACACTTGGATTTATCTTTTAAAAGGAGCGGATTGAAGAAGGTGAGGATTTGTTCTTTTTTCTCACATTATGTTCTTTTTTTTCTTGCAATATAAACGTGGATACTTTAATGTGTTAGTGTGTAAGTGAGTAGTAGTTTGTTTGGATAGTGAAGCCAGACATGGAGTGTACATTTGCGCAATCCGTATTACCATGTCTTTACTGGAACTGACCAAGTCCCGAGGGCGCATTACGCACAAAAAAAAAAGTTTCCTCGAAATAGCTGTGATTTTTTCATGGAAGCATTTCTTAACGCTGTTAAAATCCCTCTCAAGCAGACAAGAGGAGAGAATAGTTGTGCAGTTTGGGTTTTTCTTTGTATAGATGACAAAAAGAAAAAGTCATGGCGCTCTGGGGCAATTTCCCCCATCATCACTAGGGATGTTTAAAGAGCTTGCACATCTGGAAAAATAGTTTCCAGTAGAGCTGCTGGAGCTGAGGACTGTTACCTCAACATGACTCAACTGCTCTATGTTAAACTTTTAAACTAGTGTCATTGTTTCCACACTAAACTCCCCTTCTCCTTGTCTCCTCAGGTGTCTCACTTCCAGACAGAGTGACCTCTTCACCTCTCTGAACCTCACTTTGACCCCACCTCTTCAGTCTCTCTTTGTCTGCACGGCGCCCAGAGCTCCCCCCAGGCTACCTAGAGAGCGGGCACAGCGCCATGGTAACTCACAGCAAGTTTGACTCCGCAATGAGCAGCAGCCTCGTGGACTCCAGCATGCGGCTGCCTCACCGTTACAAGACTTTCACCTCTAAGACGCAGTACCAGATGGTGCTCGCCACACTGCACAAGCTCCAGGAGAGCGGCTTCTACTGGGGCGCCATCAACGGGAAGGAGGCCAACGCCATGCTGGCGTCCGAGGCCACCGGCACCTTCGTGGTCCGGGACAGCTCCGACAACCGGCACCTGTTCGCCCTCAGTGTCAAGACTGGGTCGGGCACCAAGAACCTTCGCATCCAATGCGACGCCTCCTCGTTTTACCTGCAGACGGACCCTAAGAACATTCAGTCCGTCCCCCACTTTGACTGTGTCCTCAAGCTTGTCCACTTCTACATGCCTCAGAGCAAAGGGAACACTCGCAGTGGGAATATGTACTACATTTACTCTGGAGGGGAGAAGATCCCCCTGGAGCTCATCAGACCTCTCTCCTGCAGTTTGTCAACTTTGCAGCACTTGTGCAGGAAAACAGTGAATGGACATTTGGACGTTTCAACTAGAAGAGACCAGCTTCCTCATCCTCTTAAGGAGTTCCTCCAGGAGTACGATGCTCCTATCTAGGAGGCGTTGTTGGACTGATGCCCTAGAAAGGGGCTAACTATAAAGAAACTGGATGGTTTCAGCGCAGCTGACAATCGAAGACACATGTTGTGTCTGAGGAGAAGCAGAGTCAAGAGATGGAGCTTGTGAAAAGGAGTACTGACAAGATGTGTGCAGGTCTCACAGAAGAGACTCTGGATGAGGACTGATCCACAAAGAGAGAAAGAGAGAGAGCACTGCTGTAATCTGGCGAAAGAGAGAATGTCCTCCTCTGCCTCACTGATGACTTACAATTTACTGAAAACTGAAGTGAGGCTCACAGTCAGCTGTCTGCCGTCTGATGACACACAGCTTCCCTCTGCTGCTGCTAAACCAAAATGTGCTGTGACGCCGTCGAGCTCACAGACACAGACACACACACCACAGCCTCAGAAAATCATCCATCCATTAAAGACCCGACCTGGCTTTTACGGTCAGGCTGGCTTTTTTTTTTTGCTGACCTCTGATGATAATCCTGGACGTATTACACACACACACGTCCGTCCAGCATCCTGGGATCTCTGACCACGCTGGAAATTCACAGACAATGGAAACTTTTAGAGTACAAAATGAGTGATGGGTGCATATTTGTCCCAGACACGATGGGAAAAGTTTTTTTAAAATGTGGAAAAGAAGACGTGTTTCTGATATTTTGTTTAGAGGAAAGGTTTACACCAAAAAACAGTTTGTTGGAGCACCATCATGACTGAATCCTAGAAGATCTTACTTGAGAGAAAAGCACCACTGCTTAATATGCCTTCAGTGGTGAAGAAATATACATATATATGCACCAAAAGATGTGGTAGTATTCGTGGCACAGACAGGATCGCCATTGCTTGCAAATGAATGTATTAAACATGGTCTTTTCCCAATAAGGAGAAGAGTCAAAATAATGTATCTTATTTTCATGAGTTTACATGAGTGCAGATGTTTTTTTTTTTGTGCTGTCTTTTATAAAGATGTACTATAAAGCCAGCCAAACCTCCGGCTGTGGATGCTTGAAGATATTTTGTTTGACGAAGCAAGCAGACTGATAACGACTTTGCACTTATTTATATTTGTATGGACATTTCATTAATTTATGATAATAAAAAGAGCACTATTTTTCTATGAAATGAGATCTGGCTGTTTGATTTGTTTTGTGATGACTTTGTTTCCACAGGCAGAGTAAACTGACTAATAGTGAAACACATTATTAATCATGGATCTTTAAGTTAAGTTTGGGTAGTTTCGTTCGCTGTTTTTCATGATTATCTCTTTAATTTTTAAGCCTTCTGCCTCAACACCAGATGGGAAAACCACAGCTCTTCTGCATTTTCAGAGATACACTAAACATATCTCAATATATTATAAGTTTAGAACTTTAAAGTTTATCTTTTAAAGATAAGTTTCCTAGAAGGCAGCTTCAAGCAGAGCAAACATAATACCTCATTGTTGCTGCTGCTTCAGACAAAATACAGCAGAACTGTAAATATAACAATCCAGCCTTCTAGAGAAGAATGAGCCCTTTATTCTAGTGTGACTCATCCGATTCTCTGTAGGTGTTAGCGTGACCCAACACGCTCTCACGCTCTCACATGCAGATACATAATGACAAGTATACAACTTCTCAGAAAAGTCCCCGCCTTGTACACAAATACTCAGGTAAAAATATGTCAACATCTGCTTCATAGTGAAGGAATTCAAAGAGAAGTCCTATTTACTGTTCCACCTTATCCAGTAATCGAGCTGAGTGCTTCCAGCTCACTACTGGAACAACATGTTCAACAACATGTCTGTCTGACAGACTGTCTGATTACCTGCACACAGTCTACTATACCGCAGCATCAATCAGGAAAGAAGTTCAAGTGTGAATTATTGTTCAGGTTATTTTTAGAACAAGACATCCTGTGCTCCATGGCCCTCTTCCTTTGTAAAAGTAACTGGTTTTCATCTGTCTCTTTCTCATGAAATCTAAAAAAAACCTCCCAAAACCTATTTTTGTTGACTTTTATCGAAGAAGAAATTATTTAATTTGGCAGTTTTTCTAACCCTAATGTTGTGTTTGGGGCCCTCCTCATGACTTTAATTAACTCTATGAGAGTTTTAAACTGACGACATGTCTCAGAAAACGATGCATTACTTCTGTTTTGGGTCTCAGAGACAACTGCTGTGAAACATTTTTATATGATCTATATGTGTGATTGGTTTTGACAGTGCTTTTTTTTATGCAACATTATCCTTCCCAAATCCCAAATAAGTCTGTTATGGACACTTTATTCAGGGGCTGTCAATCAATTCAAATATTTAATCGCGATTAATTGCACATTTTTATCAGTTCAAAATGTACCTTAAAGGGAGATTTGTCAAGTATTTAATACTCTTATCAACATGGGAGTGGACAAATATGTTTGCTTTATTTCAAATATATGTATATATTTATTATTCGAAATCAATTAACAACATAAAAAAATGACAAATATTGCCCAGAAACCCTCACAGGTACTGCATTTAGCATAAAAATATGCTCAAATCATAACATAACTGAAAGCAAACTGAAGCCCAACAGGCAACAACAGCTGTCAGTGTGTCAGTGTGCTGACTTGACTATGACTTGCCCCAAACTGCATGTGATTATCATAAAGTGGGCATGTCTGTAAAGGGGAGACTCGTGGGTACCCATAGAACCCATTTTCATTCACATATCTTGAGGTCAGAGGTCAAGGGACCCATTTGAAAATGGCCATGCCAGTTTTTCCTCGCCAATTAGTGTTATTTAACCTCCTTCTTGACAAGCTAGTATGACATGGTTGGTACCAATGGATTCTTTATGTTTTCTTGTTGTATATGATACCAGTATCTTCACTGTAGCTTTAAAACTGAGCCCGCTACAACCTGAAAGTTGCATTAATGTGTTAAAGAAATTAGTGGCATTAAAATTAATTGAAATTAATTATCGCGTTAACTTTGACAGCCCTACTTTATTCAGGCATCATTATGTATCATAACATACTGTACCTTTTCTTGCCGTATAAAGTGGTTCCTAACTAGGGGGCGCGACCCCTAAGGGGGGCCCAGAGTTATAAAAGGGGGGCCGCGGCGAGGCTAAATATTGATGTTCTGTACTGGTCTGGGGGGGGGGGCTTAAAGATATTTTTTATTTACAAAAGGCCCGGGGCACCCTGCAGAAAAGGTTTGCGAACCTCTGAAGCATGAAATATTTCCATATTTGTTGTAATAACAACGCTTTAGAGTCGTTTCTGTATTTTGTGACCTTTGTAAGCCCAGTTTGTGGCAAAGGGAAGGATAACCACGTCAACACTTTTCTACATATTGTGATTTAATAAGGTCAGAAGAAAAACAGGAAAGTAAAAGCAAATGTCAAACAAAATATTTACATTTCAACAAAGACTTATTTATGAACTGCCCCCCCAGATGTGGCATCTTTATTCCTCGTGAAAGCACAAATCCCTCATGTCTTCACTCTACATAACATTAAGAGCCACTACAGCCCGGAACGTCGTGCACATTTACGGCAAACCGCTAAAATGATGGATGAACGGGAATCTGCAATAACCCTCCACATCCAACATAATTACGGGAATCCGCTCCTGCTCTACCTGCTTCCACAGCACTTTGTCGTTTCCTGAAGAGGTTTCAGAGAGATAAGGGGTCTCTGAGGTGATGTGTGCTCTGTGAGTGGTCCAGAAAAAAATGCCTTTTTTTTTTCTCAGTAATGTCTTGATGTCGAACCAACATGGTTCCACTGAAACACAGAATCAGATGCCCAGTTATAAATGCGTCACACTGTTTCCTTATAAACCACGACATCCCCCCCCCCCTTTTAATTACTCAGAACTAAACAATTTGAGGACTTTTTGGAAACATCATGAATCATTTTTCTTGTTGAATTTGTTTTCAGGAGATGAGTGCAGGATGAGGCTGGAAGTACTGAATACATCCCCTTGTGTGTAATAATAACAAATAAGTGCAGACTACTACAAAACTGTTGAGCATTAAAAAAACATCACTCTTGATCAACTCGATCTCATGGGAAGGCGTATAAATAACATGACATTACAAGGACATTACGCGTGTCGTGAGGATGCATTTTAGCCTTTTTGCGAGCCATTTGTACGTCTCTTTTGTGTGTCATTCTTACGCCATGCAACAAAACTACGGTAATGGCCGCACTTAGGTTTAGAAGAAGGTCTGCACACTGTAGCTCCCTTTAAGTGCAATTTATTGACACATCTTAGTTAGTGCACGGGGCAACATAGCTTACTTAGCTTACGTAGCTTACGTTGCTTACGTAGCTTACGTAGCTTACGTAGCTTACGTTGCTTACGCGGCCCCGTGCCCTAACAAAGATGTGCCAATAAATTGCACTTAAAGGGAGCTACAGTGTGCGGACCTTCTTCTACATTTTTCATTGCTGTCTTCTGCTGGTCCAGCACCGGCCTACTACGGTTTTGGATGTGTGCGACCACTTAACATTGTTTGTCGCACTTAGGTTTAGGAAAAATGTCATGGTTGGGCTTAAAATAAGTATGTAAACAAAGTAGCATACGTACGGAAACAACGTAACAGAAGTACAGAACGTCATTAACGCAACTTCAAAAATCACTCAACAACACTTTGGGACATGAACACCGGTCTACTATTTGAAACCAAGCCCCCCAGGAAAAGCGCCGGTCGTTGATCCCAATTTTCATAGTGGTCAAACGGCGGTACTACAACTTCCGTGTCCGTCACGTGATGCCATTGAGCCCAAAAAGACTTTTCCCCGTAGACTTACATTGGGCGAAGAGACGTCTGTAACTCAGCGGATAATTTTTTTGAGGTGAATCAACTTCCCAGTACGAACACTCTAACAGCCCTTATTTAAATCATTAAATCCTAAAAGTTGTAAAATGCACTAATAGCCAAATCCAGAGTTATTTCCCTTCCTCCGTTCATGTGAATGAGACCCAGACTGAGGCTGGAGCGAGGGCTGAGAGGCGGAGTTAGCAAGCCGTGACGACAGCGTGATGATGTAACCCCATAACCGAGCCAAGTGACCGAGCGGACGCTACTGCGCCTGCTCCTCCATGGACCCAGTGGATGCGGAAGATCGCCGGAAGATTCGGGTGCTTTTCCAGTAGCAAATCGAGCCATTTTGGCCATCATGCGCCACTGAGCAACTTTCATAGGAATGAACGGGAGCCTGCCTCCAACGCTGTAACCAGTTCTTTTAATACATCCATGGTTGAAAGTCCTGTGTTTTTTGAACCCAATAACCTCCCCTCCCACTCACAATAAGCGGTCTTTCTTTCTCACTTTTTATTCTACGTCACTAGCTCCGAGCGTATCATATTTATGCGGATGCATATACATTGGAGTCAGTACTACATGGTGTACAAATGACATACCAAAAGCAAGAACGGCGTTCTTATTTCACGTGAAATAACTTGCGATTACTGTGTCATTCGTGTGCCATTTAGTGCCTGAGCTCCATGTATACACAACACATAAGGGAGATGGATGGGAAAGCACGAGAAAACACATGATTCTGTACAGTTTATTATGTGATGATTAGTTTAGAGCATCTGTCAGTGAGCTCAACTCTGGTAGTGTTGTGAGTTATGAGTTATTTAAAGAGAAGTACATCAATAACCTTTCAAAGGCATTGTGACACTTATCCAGCTGAAACCTGTCTGACCTTCGACAGAGGACTATTAAAAGCATGCAGGCTTATTGCTGCGCAGTTCAGGAGAAATTCTTTGGTAGTCCCCGGTCATGTGATTCTAGAGAACAAGCCGTGCCGAGTCAGAGCGCTGCTCACACAAGCCATTTGTCATTGTAGCTGCACCCGCAGCCAACCATGCAGCGAGCATCTGAAACCATTACAGCTCCCACATCAGGTTTTTCTGTGGAAGTGCCGGTGTTTTCTCCGCAGCTGTACTCCACCTGTCACACAGTGAGCACAGAACACAGAGCTGATTGTTGGAGAGATAACATTCCTGGTTACTCCTTCTTTTTGTTTTTCTTAAGAACGCCTATTTAAATAAAGACCGCTCGAGGCAAAGTGGAAACTTTTTGTATAAAGTTCATCAGTATTGCTTAAAGAGTCTATAATGTCAGTTAGGTAACTTTATAACATTTGAATGCATAATGTTTTGGCTACAATACAGTTGTTTATGCTTCGTGGAAACTGAAAGAGTGTTTCTTGATATCATCATTTATAAAAGGAGTTAGGGTCAGTGGGAGGAGAGCTCCAGGATATATACTTTTTTAACCCGATAGTTGAATCAGCAATTGACTATCCAAATTTAGTGTTAACAGATTTTAGATTAATTCATTTTACTTTTTTTTTTTTTTTTATATTTTACTTTCTAGTAAAATTTCTTATTAGTTCTGATTGGATTATTATGAGAAATGATAATTTAGCATTCATAATCACTATATAAACATTTAATAAATGGTTTATAACACACTATAATGTAGTTGTAAGCACCTATGAGGACATTATTAGTGTTTATCAATGTATAGTATGTGTCAACAATTGTATTGTAATTGTATTGTATTTCTCCTATAAAGACATACTTTAAATCATTAAGGGTATTAACCTGAAAGAGTGTCTCTGGATATCATCATTCATAAAACTACTTATCAGCCTTATTTGGCCAGGCAGGACTGTTCTTATTAACTGTGCGATAAATATCTTTGCTATCTTAAAGTATAATGGTTTTACAAAATGATACCATGGCTGTATAACAATTAGACAATTTTCCCTGAACATAGCCGGACTAATTATAGCACAGTGAAATGCCTAATGTCATGTTGGATTTATATATTCAAATACAACCTGCCGACTGGGAAAATCCATTCATGTCAGCCTCTTGGACGTGGGGATTTTGTGGACTCCAGTATCTCCGGGTTGACGTCACAAATTGTTGACGTGTTCAAACAAATGCGTAATACACAAATATTATACTCACACAATGTAAACAACTCTATTTTTTCAAAGGGAGTAGTGTCATGTCTGCTGAAATTCATTTATGCTTGTTTTTTTGTAATAAAAATCCCTTTGAATGTGGCCGTCTGATCTTTCAAACACTGTAGTAATGAGATGTAAAAAAAAAAAGTCCCTTTACAAGATAAAATACTCTGTAATCTGCTGGCATTCACTGGTATCAAGCAAAAACATGTTTTGGCTATCGGCTATATTAGATTTCTTAAAACTAACATTACAAAATACTGTGTGACCTTTAAACTAGTAAAAACTTGTAGAATATTAGATCTAAGCCTTTTTGCCTTGCTTACATAGATAGGCTTATTTGTAATCCTGTTTATCTACTTTTTCCCCAATATGGCGCAAATGGTCAATTAAAAGGATAGAGCTCATGGGACGGTTGGACTGAACTTTGGCCAGGTATTCATGAGACACACGGTTAAAAATAGCCAAACCTAAACAAAGACAGAAGTGACCGTAAATGGTCAGATCATTTTGCATAAACCGATAATCCATTTATATTCAAAACAATTCCAGGTACATTTTGATTCCAGACTTTAATTTACATAGACGTATCTTTTTTCAGGGCTGAGCTAGCATGTTTTGCATCTGCTCCCATGACGTTTTTGACCAGATGCCTATTTGTCAAAGACAAAGACAGTAAAGAAATTACAGACATAATTCCTTTTTAAAAAGACACACAGGCTCATAAAACACAAGGAAAGCCAAAATTAGGGGACGCTTCTGACAGGTGATGTCAGTTACTCTGGCTCATTTGTAGCATATCGTCTCTAGCATTAGTATGTGGTAGAGCTAATGTTGGCTGATCATCAGCAGCAGAAACTATCTTGTAAATAAGAGGCTTTTTGACCATTCATACTGAATTCAAGCCCCACAGTTTCTCACTCAAAGTGCCACTGAGTGTTGAACTGGTGGAGTTTTATATGAAGTTACTGGTAGTTCTGGGAGGAGGGGAACTACGGAGAAAGTTAAGGTAGTTACCCAGGGAACTGTTGCCACGGTGTCCAGTGATTCTTAGTAGGCCTATTTGTAACCCATCTGAACAAAACAGGTTCAAATAGAAATTAATTAAGTTAGAAACAATTGAACTATTGACTTAAGTTATAACTTATTTTATTTCTGTTATTAGACACTACAGTTGTGATAACTCAGTCAAATGTTTTGTTTCACCAATTCCTATCCCTTACTAAAATTAACCGGAAGTTTTGCAGTGCAGTTAAAGAATGTATATTACCAAGAAGTGAAAGTCAATTGTTCGTTCCATTGCAACATCAGCGCCCAGCAGTAAAGCTACGCTTCCACCATTTTGGACTGAAAGTGACTATACTGGACGTCAGTAAAAAGTCAGCCTAAAAAGTGCCGTTCAAAAGTAAAACAAAATGATATCTATTCTTTTGTCATATTCTACCGAAATCGCCTGTGTTAAACATTAAAATATTATAAATATAATAAACTTTTTCAGTCCAAAATGGCGGCAGCGGCTGCTGTTAAAAAAACACCGGAGTTTTGTCTCTTTGCTTCTATTGCCTACTCTTTGGGCCTTTATTTTATTTCATTTATTTTCATTTATAAGTTTTGCAGTGCCGTTACTAACATTAACCGGAAGTTTTGCAGTATATTTACTAACTTTATTCGGATGTTTTGCAGTGTAGTTTGCGAGCATGAGGGGACCACCTCTTCCTAACTGGATGAGATGCAAACGAGCGAACATCAGATTGTTTCAGTTTTTCCTAATGAAGATGTCCTAACCTGCTCCGTGCGTCAGCAAACAGGTATAGCGACGTGTCGCTTGTTTGTTATCAGGCTTACCCTGGCTCTGTTTAAGTGAAGTTTCACGCACCTCCAACCTATTTTCACTGGTCAAA
>CAKALU010037335.1:0-12618 GCA_916700995.1 Hozukius guyotensis | reverse complement strand
AGAAAGTTAAGGTAGTTACCCAGGGAACTGTTGCCACGGTGTCCAGTGATTCTTAGTAGGCCTATTTGTAACCCATCTGAACAAAACAGGTTCAAATAGAAATGAATTAAGTTATAAACAATTGAACTATTGACTTAAGTTATAACTTATTTTATTTCTGTTATTAGACACTACAGTTGAATAGTCAAATTTTTTGTTTCACCAATTCCTATCCCTTACTAAAATTAACCGGAAGTTTTGCAGTGCAGTTAAAGAATGTATATTACCAAGAAGTGAAAGTCAATTGTTCGTTCCATTGCAACATCAGCGCCCAGCAGTAAAGCTACGCTTCCACCATTTTGGACTGAAAGTAACTATACCGGACGTCAGCAAAAAGTCATCCACCTGACCACCTCTTCCTAACTGGATGAGATGCAAACGAGCGAACATCAGATTGTTTCAGTTTTTCCTAATGAAGATGTCCTAACCTGCTCCGTGCGTCAGCGAACAGGTATAGCGACGTGTCGCTTGTTTGTTATCAGGCTTACCCTGGCTCTGTTTAAGTGAAGTTTCACGCACCTCCAACCTATTTTCACTGGTCAAAATCAACGCTGACAGTAACTGAGAGTTTTCGCGCTCCATTCGCCTTGTCACTGTTAGGAAGAGGTCGAAGTCTGCGATGTCGAGAGAGTCGCCATGTTTAGCTATATCAGGGGTCTGCAACCTGCGGCTCCGGAGCCACATGCGGCTCTTTAGCTCCTCTCCAGTGGCTCTTTGTGGATTTATAAAAATGGAAATGAATAACTGTTTTTTGTTTACATTTTCATTTTTATTTATCATTGTTGTAGGTCTATGGTACGACGGTATGACGGAGTATTAGGGCCACATTGAGGAAAAAAAAATAAATCTGAGATTTTGAGAATAAAGACGTATTATGAGAATAAAGTCATAATATTGTAAAGTAATAATTTTACGTTCTATTTTGTTTTTTCTCATAAAGTTATGACTTTATTCTCGTAATACTCCGACTTTTTTCTCGTAATATTATGACTTTATTCTGGAAATATCCGATTTTCTTCCCTCAATGTGGCCCTAATACTCCGTAGTATATTTGCACTTGGGCCCTCACTGCATTAGACTTATATACTATATACTTAGACTCTAAACTGTGTTACCTTCATCACCACGCTCAAATGTTTTGCGGCTCCAGACAGATTTTTCTTTTTTTTTTGCCTAAAATGACTCTTTTGATAGTAAAGGTTGCTGACCCCTGAGGTAACAACCTTGTGCTTCATAAAAGTAGGAAAACTCAAAACAGTTATTGAAGTCGAGCAGTTATCAGATTGATAGTAAAGTATTTCCCTGAAGAAGCCACAAGATCGCCTAAGGTGCCGCTTTTTATCTTAATTAATTGCCCTTCACATGTTTCCTCAGGCCTTTCATTGAGTGAAGAGATCCAGTGACGAAGATCCAATGGTTCCAGTGGATGGCGAGCCGCCCAGCTCGATTCCCAGGAACCTGCCACTGAAACAGCCAGATTAACAGCTTCATGGTAGGATGGTGCCAGTTACGTGCTGGTAAGTGCACTCTGACTCATTATTTTTAATTTCCATGTAAATGTTGCATTTGCTTTGCTATTAATAGGCAAACTAAAGTTGCAGGTAACTGAATTTGTTTGTGTTTATGGTTATTGCACTCAAAACGTAGCTCCTTCTGAACCTAGATGGAGGTGTATTTACCCAGGAGTGGGTTACATATTGATTACCTCAATGGTAGGTCACACAGTGAATAAATTCAACAAAATAAAGCACAATTTTCTGCAACAGGCCCTATAGGGGAAGTTAATCGAAGCGTTAATCGGTTAAAAATCATCCGGTTCATTTTAGGGAAACCATGAGCACTAAAGTATAATACGTTCAGTTTTATGGTGCTGTTGGTTGCTGACGCCCCGTTAGGTGCGTGCCTCTTTGTCAGGGTTTACTCTGGACTTTTTATTTGGCCGTTAATATTCCAGAATTCCGACCATATAGAACAACTACCGGACATATGTTTTAAATAGCCATACAATAGCCTACATTTGACATAACTCGAAAATAATTGAAATGAAGAAGCGGTCTAGAAAATAAAATAACAGGCTGGTCGGTCCGATTTCCGCGTTCATCAAATTCAAAATAGTGTTGTGTGGCTCGTAGGGCTGTAGCCTGCCGAATAGTTTGAAGGTTCATTCATAACGTTGACATTCAAATTATTATTAATACTTTACCGAAACATTGCGTGCGGTCCACCTCCACCGAGCCGCTGGGTTATAACAGGATAAAAGCAGATGCTTTGTCGGTAAGCCGGTGCTGTAAAATGAGCGTTGTTGCTCGATCAAATGAATGATTCATAATTAAAATCTTATTCGATAGCTTCATACTGGTATAAATAATCAATTTGATAGTATTTCCCATCTTTGCTGAGCACGAGTTTTGTGCGAAAGGAATTAAAGGCCCATCCTATATAGACGCCTGTTGAGTTCAGTGATTGAAGCAAATAAAAGGCCGGGCTATGTTTGCAGTTTTACAGTTTATACAAACTGCTGAACCTGCATTTACAAACTTCTTGTCATTTGTGAAGTAGCCAATCAGATGTCTCCCTCCTTTTCAGCCAGTCACATGAGCGAGTCCCCAAGGGGGTATTTAGCATTTATTATTATGCTGTATTCATTTTTTTACAGTGGCAAAAATAACTCTTAAATCTTTATTATCTGGAAAAAAAACAACCCTCACTGAATCCTGATATATATTTGTAAGTTACTGTATGTGCGTGGTCATTTCGCCTCATTTGCTCCCTCTGACCTCAGCACACTCTTATGCTGACAGCCCTGTTGAGCGCATGGTGGAGAAACAGCGAAAAGCCTGCTTCCCGCTCGTCTTTCCAGTCTCTCAGTCTGTTGACAATTCCACAACTGCTGGTTGCCATGGAGTCGTTGTCAATGAGCTCCAGATGCCAGATATGAGAGCCAACCAGGGAGCAGCAGTGAGTCACCATGGCCCGCAAAGTCCCACCCCCTGAGACTCTTCTCCGGGCACGCTCCTCCCGTTCCTCCTCCAGGCCTCCACATTTACTGTTAGCACTCCACTTCCCTGTGCTCCTCTCTCCGCTGCCGGGCTGTAATACCATAAATCTGCACTTCACGGTATTCTTTGAGCTTTGAATCCTCGGCCACTTCAGCAGCTCTTTGTGCGGACTGTTATATATGCTCTGCTTTGCTTCAGTAGAGGGGGTTCCAAGCAGAGAAAAAACAGACCAAGCAGGAATAAATATGAGGCAATGCTACAAAATTAGAAACCCCTGACGGTATTGTGCATGAGCTCCTCTGGCAGTTCTCATGGATATTTTAGTCGGATATTTCACAGATCCCAAGAGAGCAATAAACAAAGAACACAAAAATATTAGTATTGGATTAGGACTCACTTTTCCATGAGGTACTTTACAATAACTTCTTAAGCTCTAGCCCTAGGAAAAAAAGGCCTAAAATAACATAAGCCTACCCAAAATGAATCAGAAATAGCTCCTCAACCATGAGGCTTATATGCATATTTCTGCTCTCCTTTGAAAGGTAAGGAAAGAATATGAACCCATTGTAAGTAAACCTATTTATATTACCATCCCAGAGTAAACGGAGATGCAATAAAGGAAAAAATACATTTTTTTATCCTTGTCTAGTATATAATCAAAATTTCAAAGGCAATATCACCATTATAACCAAGATGGATAATGATCAACCGATTAAAATATTTAATCACGATTAATCGCAAATTAACTGCACATTTTTTTATCTGTTCAAAATGAACCTTAAAGGGAGATTTGTCAAGTATTTAATACTCTTATCAACATGGGAGTGGGCAAATATGCTTGCTTTATGGAAATGTATGTATATATTTAATATTGAAAATCAATTAACAACATAAAACAATGACAAATATTGTCCAGAAACCCTCACAGGTACTGCATTTAGCATAAAAACATATGCTCAAATCATAACATGGCAAACTGCAGCCCAACAGGCAACAACAGCTGTCAGTGTGCTATGACTTGCCCCAAACTGCATGTGATTATCATATCTCAATATAACACAGTCCAGTTCAACACCACTGCAAACTACAACCTCAATAATAAACATATAGTTAAATTAATAATAAATGTAGATTTATGGCTGAGCTGGTGTATCGGATTGCAATAGATTTTACAGGTGTACCTAATAAAGTGGCCACTGAGTGTACTTTTTAAGTGGTAATTTAGTGCTTTTTCACAAGTTGTCACTTGTAGATGGAATCATGTAGAAATGCTTTGAGTCATAAAAGTGTTAATCTTACTATAGCTCCTGTTTTGTATACAGTATGTGTATTGTGAAAACCTGCCTACAGTTTTACTGGAAACCAGTCACACAAGTACCAACAGGCCACTTTAAAATATTTAGATTTCCTTGGTGATTTGATACATGTTGCACAATTTGTCCTTTTTTGAGGATGGGCTTTGACGTAAAAATCCAATTTTGAGTCACACGATAGCACCAGTTAGGCTGCGTCACAGCGTGTTTCCACACACCTACAGTACACAGTGAGCTAACAATAGTCAGCACATCATAGATTTACACTGCAAACCATTCATTAAGCTGGTGCAAAGGTGCGAAAATGAACTGGAAAAAGAGTGGTGTGTGTGAACAGATAAGGCTGTTTGTTTTGCTTTCATTTAATCATGTCGTGAAGTTACCCTTCAGGTAAATCACAAAATAGTTTTCCTTTCCTTTTCTGCATTTCCAGAAACTATAATTACCGTTTCGATTGCTTGTAATTGTCAAGCTGGCACTAAAAGTAAACAAATGTCAGCTGAAGAGAAATCCCTAGCAGTCCTCCTGCTCTGCCGGGAAACACCCTCTGAGTCACCGCTGCAAAAAGGCAGCCTGGTGTACCGTAGCAGTAGGCGGGGACAGAGGGAAATGACGTATTTCTGGTGGATGGTTACTTCACCAGATACTTCAATACGTTGTGCAACCACAGCCATCATTAGTTACAACACAGGGCACCCATACGCAGCAGGGTATTTACAAGCTGTACAAAAAAATGTGATTAGGTGTCAAATAACACTGAACAGATATTGTAAAAAAAGAAAAGTGGTGTTTGACAAGCTTGTTGCTACGCACCGCTGTGGTGATACCCTGACTCACTTCCTGCTCATCTTGTCTGAGTGGAAAACACTTGTCAACTATCTTTGGTTATCGCACATTCAAACTAATAAGCAGCAATAGAGTACAGCTGCTGCAGGCATACCTTTCTCTCTGTTGTGCTGAATGTTGGGATTATAAAAGCATAACTTTCCTCTGAGTCATGAACAGTTCTATTTTAATACACTTTGATGTCTGTTGACAAAAGAGTTTGTTCTTAACGTAATCTTTTAATCTAATCCATTGCTATGACGTTTTTTGTCTTGTGTTGGACTATAATACGACACCACTGTGTGTGTCATTGATACTGTAGGAACAGGGTGTGTCTCTGTCCAGTCACGGTGCTTGTGACATAATTGACGTTAATACTGTCCTCATTCATTACGCAGCACAGCATGTCGTCACCATGGGAACCATAATAATGCAGAAGTCTATGTGAAGTGTATTGCTCTGGGCTATGTGTGCAGATATATGCATTTCCACACATCTATGCATTGAAAGTATAGGGCTGTCAATCGATTAAAATATTTAATCGAGATTAATCACACATTTTTTTTATCTGTTCAAAATGTACCTTAAAGGGAGATTTGTCACGTATTTAATACTCTTATCAACATGGGAGAGGGCAAATATGCTTTCTTTATGCAAATGTATGTATATATTTATTACTGGAAATCAATTAACAACATAAAACAATGACAGATATTGTCCAGAAACCCTCACAGGTACTGCATTTAGCATAAAAATATATGCTCAAATCATAACATGGCAAACTCAAGCCCAACAGGCAACAATAGCTGTCAGTGTGTCAGTGTGTTGACTTGACTATGACTTGCCCCAAACTGCATGAGATTATCATAAAGTGGGCGTATCTGTAAAGGGGAGACTTGTTTTCATTCACATATCTTGAGGTAAGAGGTCAAGGGACCCCTTTGAAAATGGCCACGCCAGTTTTTCCTCGCCAAAATTTAGCATAAGTTTGAAGCGTTATTTAGCCTCCTTCGCGACAAGCTAGTATGACATGGTTGGTATCAATGGATTCCTTATGTTTTCTAGTTTCATATGATACCAGTAGCTTCACTCTAAAATAAAGAAAAACTTTACTGCCAGCTACAGCCTAAAAGTCATTAGTTGCGTTAATGCATTAAAGAAATTAGTGGCATTAAACTAATTTGCATTAACGCGTTATTATCACGTTAACAGCCCTAATAAATAAATAAAATAAAATAAAATAAGATAAAATAAAATAAATAAAATAAATTTAATACATTTAATACATTTAATACATTTAATTATACCAAACTTATAAACTATATACTGACAGATAATGCAGCTTGGTACCAATAGATTCATTTGGTTTTTCTAGTTTCCAGTTTCTAGTGTTTTCACCCTAGCTTTAAAACTGAGCCCGCTATGATCTAAAAATCGCAAGTTGCGTTAATACGTTAAAGAAATCAGTGGCGCTAAAATGGAAATTTGCGTTAATGAGTCATTATTTAACTTATATAACTTTGACAGTCCTAATTAAAAGTTAATGGGCACATGCTGCCCACATTGAGCACAAATGGAATATGATTTTAATAACAGTACTTCTCTAACATTTAAAGAGAGAAGTGGAAACTCAGCAGTTTTGCATATTAATTAGAAGGAAACAAACTAATACTGGAACTTCCTTGTTCTTGTGAAACCTTTTGCAAGAGTAGACAAGCATTTTTTCCTCAGAAGTATTGAAGTACTTTCATTGATACTTTTCTTGGGTATCAATAAGGTTACTCACCAGACAAACACTCTTAGAACTTGCCCTGTTTGAAGATAAGGCCTCTACCCACAGCACTGCTGTGTCTAACCTGCAGCTGTCTGTCCTGCTGTAGCGTACCCTATTAAACAGAAACTAAAAGCTGGCAGACACACAATTATCATACGGGGGCGTGACTAGTAGTTCCTCAGAAATTCCCTTTGAGTTTGACTTTTTATAGCTGCTTTAGCACGTAATAGATTACCAGATAACCTTTATCTACCCTGTGTTCTCTCTCACTTTCAGCCTGTGTTGATGTGTTGTGCAGATTATTGTGGTGAGATATGCTACATTAGTAAAGACATCAAAGTGTCACCATGACATGTCTACACAGATCTACTTCTACGAAACAGAGTCATTCAAACAGCTATCAACACAATATGATACAGATGATCTCTGTATTTTATTCACTGCCAAGGTTAGTGTTAATCAGTATTAGGAATAGTATACTTTAAAGGTGCTCTATACGATATCCAGAGCATTAACATAGCATCAAACAATTATTGTCTATGTAAAGATCTAGAGGAGTAATGTCTACCTGAGCAGAGAATGAAGTCACTCTCCCTCTGTGTGTGTTGTATTCCGAGCTTCTCCGTGCTTTTTAAATAGCCGGGCCGGCCGTGCATGCTTTAAGTGCATGTTTGTTAGGGCTGGGACGACTCACCTTTCTCCCTATTCAATACGATCGCGATACTTGGGTGCCGATTCGATATGTATTAAGATTTTTAAGTATTGAGATTCTATAAGTATTGCAATTCGATATTATGATTTATTACGTGGCGTACACACCAAAAGCAAGAACGGTGCTCTTATTGCATGCTTTCATTCATATGCCTTTTTGTGCGACTGGGCTAGACAGGCTGGGGAAGTCAGAGTACTTAGAGATGGACTATATAAAGACCAAAACCAACAATGTTGGTTTTGGTCTTTTCATGGGATTTGTTGACAGTAACAACAATATAGAATAACGCCAGCTTTATCCTTTAACATGCAAAGTTGGTCTGATCTCTGGGGCTGACCCAAATGCTTCGAAGCTTCGAAGCTTTGACCGTTGCCATAATAATCAACCTCCAAATCTCTATTTGAATGCTTCGTTTTTTTCTGTTCTTTTATTTAATTTTTGTATATATATATATGTACAGTATGTAATAATTTTCTTTAAAGTAATAATTTATTGGGAGTAACAACAGGTGTACAGAAATATACAAATAGAGCATTGTCCCTCCATATTTTTATATTTTTCCCCCTAAAGCCCCCTCCCAACCCAACCCTCAACCATTGCCGATCTAAAAAGGATAAAGAACAAAAAACAAAGTTAAAATAAATTTGAAAAAAGAAAAAAAAAACAAGTTAAAATAATTATGAATTAAAATGAAACAAATAATAAAAAATAAAGTACACATTGACGGTAATGATAATTATAGGATAAATCCCAAAAAGTATGTAATAATAATGTATAAATCCCAAAATATCCCATGAAATAAGGAATAATCCCACAACATTATTCATTATTGTGACGACCCCTCCACTCCACTAGGTGTCCCGTGTCTTTTTGCTGGTTCTCTTTTGTTTTGCAGGAGAGGGTCGTCAGGCTGATGAGCCACACCTGGGCTTGGTGTGGTTGGGATAAAAGCTCTCTACCTTTCAACAGATGTCTCTCTCTCTTCCTTGGCTGGCACACCTGTTTTGGTTTTGTTTGCGGGAGACATTTTCACACACCCACACATGCCTACATCACTGATTACTGACTTTCCACGTTTATTTAGTTATTTATTGTTAGTTTGTTAAATAAATGCCTGTTACTATTTTTAAACTTTTCTGGTCTCCCATTTTTGTTGCAACCTTTGAGCCGGGTTGTAACAATTATTCATATTCAACATTAATTATTATTAGTTATTCTCCAACGAATATCACTATTTGTTGTGTGTAGAGCGGTGTGTGTGTACAGTAGTGCGTCAGCGGTGCTGAAATGTTGGAGATGGAGACCGACAGAAGAACATGTCAGCCTGCTGCACTGCACCGCGCCGAAAAGCGGAGCTTTGAATACCTTTGAATATTTCTCACCGAAGCTTCGAAGCCCAAAAAATGGTATTCGGGACAACCCTACTGATCTCATGTCTTTTGTTGCCTCTTTTTTTCTTCTACCCTTCTGATTTTCATTTGCTAGCTGTCCTGGCCTTCATCAGCCAATAGAAATAAAAGTGTTTTCTAAAGAACAAGGGGTGAGCTGCAGATCCGTGTACGTCAAGGTTTAGAAACCATGTGACATTGGCCTGCAGGCTTTCATGCTGAGCTAACGCTATATCTGGAGCATACTCGTCCTGGTACTGCATGGCACCATCTCTGTATATGGCAGCTCATAAAGCTACCACCATTAAACAGCTGTAAGTCATGTGCGTGTGTGGTTATAAATTGTTACATTGAAAAGACACTGAATTGAATGGTTCCCTTCCTGCATAGTCAGGTTCTTATCAGGTGAATGATACGTTATATAATTCTTCTCAGCAGGCGACAATAATGAATATGTGAATGATTGTCCAACATCAGTGTGTGTTCCTGTTAATACGATCTTTATCTCATACTTCATGATAAAAGCGAGTGATCGTTATATTATTGGCCTCAACTGTATACCAGTCGGATGAAAAGCAGGAGCCAATAGGGTTAAATACAATAATATGGACACAGTGTCAGGCTCATTCACTATTTTTATGCACGTAAGAAACCTGATTATTAAGGCTGGGACCATGCACCTAACTCCTGATTCGATACTATCACGATACTTGGGTGCCGATTCAATATGTATTGCGATTTGATATTATGATTTATTGCGATTTTTGTTAACTTTTTTTAACACTAGACCATGAGAAAAAGTCGAATCATACACTTCTAGGGACTTTTACTTTGAAAAATATCTAAATGAATACAGTAAAAATGTTTGAGTTTTAAAGCATGTATGTAGTCAGAGATGTCCTGAAGTCAAATATATCAGTCATTGTCAGGCATCATTTATTACATTTTTTCTACATCATCTCCCTCACAAATTAGAGGTATTTTCTTTTTAATTTATAGGGGACATGTAATGTTTTATACTTCTGGTGAATATAATCCAATCAATCTTATTTCCATATATGTATTTTGTATATACAGTTCCCTTTGTTAACACCTTATTTTGAAAACCGGACGCATTTACATGTGTATACTTCCGCTAATTTTGCGAAGTCCGTCGCTAGCTCTCCCTGTCAGCTCCGTTCTCTTTATACATCCATGGTCAGCTCCATCGCGGCTGTTTGAATGCATTTAACATAAATGTCAGTATATGGGTGCTCTACAGTTGTAGCATCGGCCCATTTGACCACGGAGATGAGAGTGACGGCCGGCTTGATCGCACGTTACCGCAATACAATAACGTTTCCTGTCCATGACAGAGTTAGCATGCTGCTTTAGCCGTGATGTCTAGCTCTGCTTTTCCTGCAATGTGTGAAACCTAAAGTGTTTCCATACTTTAAAATGTGAGTGTTCAGGCCGTATCCACGCGGACCCTCCGCCGTTTTGTACTTTCACATTTCGGCTCACTGCGGTTTGTTTTTGTGACGGATACAGATATGACGTTGCGTTACTCAGACTACAACAATAAAAGCGGTAACTTCCTTCAACGTCCACATAGACTCAAATGAAGCAAATATATCGATTCTGGCATTAAAAATTAAAAAGATTGAAAGAAACCTGATAACACCAGTTGCTTTTGGCCAAAGAAACTAGAATTGGTATCGACTTTTATGTAAAAACTTACGTAAATACCAGATTTTTAAATGGGGTTTGTAGGTATGTGCAATTAAATGACAATAACCTAGGACAGAAGGGGTATTGCTGTTGCTTCAGTATGGTATGTAGACAGAGAAAGAATCAGACTGCATGCAAACCCAGGATTTATGTCATCAAATTATAGCAGCACTCATGAAATCAGATTTTTTTTTCCTTCGTCGTTTCTTGTTATCCTTCTGTTCCACGAATCAGCTCGACTCTCAGCAGACAAAGTTTCCGATTGTCCAACGAGGAAATTGATGTGAGGATGCGTGATGTGACTAAACACTCGGCCATTTGAAATAACAAAATGATCCAAAGCCACATTCTCGGATCATGTGTGGCTCATAAGCCAGCAGAAAGAGCTTTCCTGGAAACCATCTAATCATTTGACACACAGTCGAGCCATTCAATACATCAAACTTACTCAGTATACAATGACAGCAGTGTGTGTGTGCGTGTGAAAGAGAGAGAGAGCGAGAGAGAGAGAGAGAGAGAGAGAGATAAAGAGATGTCAGTGTGTGTTTATGTGTGACCTAACATATGTGCATGTGTGCACATTAGACAAGAATGTAACGATAAGAAAACAAAAGGCTGAAAGCAGTCAGGTGGAGTGAACAGGTCTTTCCTGTAACAGAGGTCATCCGGTGACCAGAAGTGACCCTGAATGCCCTCGAGGACTGCCGGGACGCTGCGTCAGCAAAGAGCGCAACCAGTTACTGGATCTCTGGCAAAAACAAAACAAAACAAGAAAGAGTCATAGCAGTCTTTCAATGTTACACAATTATACAGATTATCGATATTTCTATATGAACATACCAATGCCAATGAATTTTATACTTTCTTATCAATTTCATATATGAGTAGGCCACCACATATTTATACTGCATGTTTTTTTTAATATGACAGACATGTTCAGCAGCAAGTACTCAGATCTTTTACTAGTAAAAATAGCAATACCACAGTGTAGAAATACTCCATTACATGGAAAAGTCCTGCATTCAAGTAAAAGTACAGAAGTATTAGCATCAAAATATAATTAAAGTACCAAAAGTAAAAAAAAAAAAACTACATAGGTAGCTGGTCCTCTTCTCGGAGTCCACCATGTTGCTCCGCCATGTTTCTACAGTAGCCCAGAATGGACAAACCAAACACTGGCTCTAGAGCCGGGGTCAGCAACCTTTACTATCAAAAGAGCCATTTTAGGCAAATAAAAAAAAAAAAAAATCTGTCTGGAGCCGCAAAACATTTGAGCCTATAGTCTAAGTATATAGTATATAAGTCTAATGCGGTGAGGGCCAAAGTGCAAATGTACTACGGAGTATTAGGGCCACATTGAGGGAAAAAAAATCGGAGATTTCCAGAATAAAGTCATAATATTACAAGAAAAAAAGTCGTAACATTACGAGAATAAAGTCATAACTTTACGAGAAAAAAAGAAAATAACACGTAAAATTACTACTTTATAATATTATGACTTTATTTTCATCATATTGCGACTTTTTTTCTCGTAAACCTATGACTTTATTCTCGAAATCTCAGAATTATTTTTTTTTCCTCAATGTGGCCGTAATACTCCGTCGTACCGTCGTACCATAGACCTACAACAATGATAAATAAAAATGAAAATGTAAACAAAAAACAGTTATTCATTTCCATTTTTCGAAATCCACAGGGAGCCACTGGAGAGGATTGCAGGTTGCTGACCCCTGTTCTAGAGACTTTCGCGTTTTTACGTTACCTGAAGGCCACCGTAGTTCTCCGACACACTTGTGAAACTGTGGTAACGTGAGCCGCAGAGTGCAAAACCGTACCGGTACCGCCAGCTGCCGTCTGA
>CAKALU010037332.1:4852-31766 GCA_916700995.1 Hozukius guyotensis | reverse complement strand
TCCAGAGACATGAGCAAAAACACGGAGGAGAAACCAAAAGGAACGTCCTCCCTGACACTCCACTATAATATAATATAATATAATATAGTATAATATAATACTGTATAATATGATATAATATAATATAATATAATACTGTATAATATAATATGATATGATATAATATAATACTGTATAATATGATATAATATAATATAAAATAATACTGTATAATATGATGTTATATAATATCATATAAAATAATATGATATGATATAATATAATATAAAATAATATAATATGATATATAATACTGTATAATATGGTGTAATATAATACTGTATAATATGATATAATATAATATAATACTGTGTAATATGTTATTATAATATAATATAAAATAATATAATACTGTATAATATGATATACTATAATATGAAATAATATAATTTAATATAATATGATATAATATAATACTGTATAATATAATATAAAATTAAATAAAATAATATAATATGAAATAATATAATATAAATTTGTAAAAGCCACATTTGATGCAAACTGATGAGTTAAAACTACTGAATTAGAACAACGATCTGCCTGCAAGCTGCATGAAACCAGAACATTCTGGCGTTTTCACTGAATAAATTACATAAATCATTAATCAGTTTAATGGTAAATAAATACGGAGATCCTGCAGCCCCAGATCATTTTCAAGAGGCATGAACATTTCTATTAAACTGGATAAATTTCTGTGTTTAATTGTTTGGTAACACTTCATTTTACAGGTCCGCAGATTTCCTGGTAATTAGGTGATAATTAGCTAGCAACCTATTTGAAATTTCTTTGGAATTACTGCCGAATTACCCCAATATTTACCCTAAAGTTTTAATCGAAAGTTACTTCATTATAAAGATTATTTAATAATTAATGCTAAAATAGCATATAATGTTAAAATAGGGCCCTAAGTAAGGTAAACTAAGGTTCAGGGAGGTTTTTAAGACATTTATTATTATCTGTTTATCAGCAGACATGGAAATAAATCAGATCAATTAACTTTGTATTCTTTTCCTGGAAATGTATTAAATAAATTACTACTTATTGGTAAATAGCGGAATATAATTATTAAATAATGTTTATAATAAAGTAGTTTTAGATAGATTTTGAGGTAAATATTTGGGTAATTTCTAACCTAATTACTAATTACCATGAAATTTGCAGACCTTTAAAATGAAGTGTTACTGATTGTTTAACATGCTTTATTTATTTATTTAAAAACAGTTGTATGTCACAGATATTTTTCTACATGATGATCTAATAGATTTGGTCTATCTTCCACCGGGGATTAATTCTGATAATAAGTGTTAAATTGTTCTATTTATTCATTCATTTCTTAATCGTTCCTGCTCTACAAACTGTCAAATTTAAACCTTTTGAGTCTGAGAAACGTTCCTTCTTCCTTAAAAAAAATAAAATAAAAAGTGCATTATATGTACCTTTAAATTACAAAATGTAAACTGAACATCAGGTCTCGAAATATCCAGAAAAAAAATCTCTAGTTCTGATTTTAGAATGAAAACTGATGTAAGAATACCAGCAGCAGCAGTCGTGTGTTTCTACCTGTAGTTCCTGTTTGGTGCCCACAGGGGGCAGTCTGGGTTCATAATCTGATCACACCGCTGCGTTTTATATCTCTGAGTAGTAAAAGTTTAATCTGATCTAATGCAGAACTAAAGTCCTCTTTGAGTTCATTTTAAATTGACACTGACATTAAACAGACCTCAGTATAAGAACACACAACTGATGATCTTATATTTGATGCTCAAACTGTTCCTTCCTCATGTTCTTATTGTTGTTTCAGTGTGGACACAATAACTACCTGTAAACATTAGTGTGGAAGAAGAACGTTTCTTTCTCCATAATCAACCATCTTAGTGTGAACCTCGTCTCAAATGCTCTCCCAAACTTTTCTCTTGTTCTTGTTCTTGTGCTGTTATTGTTTGTTTTTTTTGCAGTGAGGAGGAAAACTACGACAGCGTATCGGGGCCATTGTAGGAAAATAAAACATTTAACAGCCGGGGTAGGAGGGATATACTCCACCAGAAAAACCTAAGAATTTCTAAGATTAAAGTCGTAAATTTAAGAGAAAAAACTATGAAAAATAGTGGAGTTCAAAACAGACAGACACGCCTTTGTGTAGTCAAAGATAGAAGTTGTTCATCTTCATCTTGTTGTTTATGACTTTATGATCTCGCATATTTGTGAGTTTTTTTCTCTTAAATTTACCACTTTAATCTTAGAAATGCTGAGTTTATTCCCTGGCTTCGTAATTATTATATAATACAGGTATAATATTGCCATTGGCTCAGTAAGTTACACAACATTTGTTTTAGCTCATATTTGTTTGCATTTAGTCAAATAGTCTCCATTAAAAGTATGCCAAGACTACTATCACTGGATTACTGTGATACTGAAGATACAGGCAGGTTCTATGGAGGACGGAACCTACCCAAATAAAAAAATTAAATAAATGAATAAATAAATAAATATCTCAATAAATAAATAAGCCATTAAAAGAATAGTAGCAAAAATAATATTAAAAATAAATGTAGTGATTAATTAATTGATAGAATGTGACATAAATTGATATATCTGTTTTCATTTGCTTTTTTTATTTATTTACTTTTGTATCAATTCCTTTATTGATTTATTTACTCTTCTTTTTAATGTCCACTTTTATTTACGTATGTATTTATTTTTACAAATTTTTAAATTTATTTATTTTTGCATTTATTTTGTTTATTTTTGCATTTATGTTTATATACTTTATATTTATTTTTAAATGTATGTATTTATTTATGTGTTTAAGCATTTATTTATTTATTTCTGTATCAATTCCTTTATTTATTTATTTACTCTTGTTTAATTTCCACTTTTAATCATTTATGTATTTATTTTTATTAATTTTTAAATTTATACATTTTTTCATTTATTTTGTTTATTTTTTCATTTATTTTTTTGTATATTTTATATTTATTTTTAAATGTATGTATTTATTTATGTGTTTATTTATTTATGCAGGATTTTCCCATAGCATTTCACCCCCTATTTATTTCCCCAAACTTATTTCTCTCTGTATTCTTTTTTTAAATATAAATCTAGTCACAATTTATCAATTAATTAATTAACTACATGTATTTTTAATATTATTTTTGCAACTTTTAATGGCATATTTATTTATTTATTGAGTCATTTATTTATTTACTCTTTTACTTTTTTTTCCTATGATTTCTAAGTGAACGTTTATGAATGTTTATTTGGACATCAGAGGTATAATATCCTAAAAAAAAAGTCTATCATGTCTGTGTTTAGATTTGACTGAGTTATGCTAGAAGAAGTACGAATTTTAACGTTAGTTGTGGTTTTCTTCTCTTTCTCTTCAGATTACGGACCATAACTGTATTTACTGTCCTTCTCTGTAGCATTAACGTGTTGTGTAGCAGCTGTTTACCAGGTTTCCACCTCCACCACCACCACCACCACCAGCAGCAGCAGCAGCAGTGTGAAGTAAAACTCTTTTTTTACTTCAGAAAAAGCCTGAGTGTGTTTTCTGTTCTCTGTTGTCAAGGCCTGAACCAAAACCCGACTCCTGACAGGCGGCAAAACTCTCGTCGGCTCCAAATAAATGTTGGTTGTAACTCTACTGCGATCTGTCCTCGTCTGGAGCTTCTGACAGCCTCCCCCGTCCTCCCCTCCGTCCTCCCCCCTGAACCCCCCATCTGACAGCTCCTCTGCTCTAACACCAGACCCCCGACCACGCCGGCCGGCCGAGTGTGTGTGTGTGTGTGTGTGTGTGTGTGTGTGTGTGTGCGTGTTGTTTCCTGACAGAGAGGGTGAATTTGTGTGGTGACAGCTTCAACAGACGCTCTAATAAAAGTACTTTTCTACTCTCTCCTGCTCTTGTTTGTCGTACTGACTTCATGTGAAGTCTGCAGACGGAAAGAAAACAAGATTTATATTAAAAAAAGAAAAAGTTTTCACATGACTGAGCCGTGAAGGTGCGCTTGTTTTATCTGACTGGACACGCCAGCAGCCTCAGAGAGAGAGAGGAGAGGAGAGGAGAGGAGAGGAGAGGAGAGGAGAGGAGAGTGATTCCTGAGAGCAACGCTTCACCTGATAACGTAGATTTTGAAACACGCTGTGTATAAACATGTTTATTATTATTATTATACTAATAATATGGCAAATAATTACCCAGTGTATTAATTATTCTAAAGGGACTCTATGTAAGTTTTTACACGTTTTTTTAATCGTTTTTTTATTGCCAATGCGTGAACAGGTTGTAACCTAAAAAACGAGTTGTAAGTTAACCTTAAAAATGAGACCTTCCACGACTTCCTGTGTTTCCTCTCTCAGCCTGTAGACTGATTTTAATGTGAAGAATGTCATGGCATTTTTTTCTGGGAAAATCCAACGAATGTGACGTCATGCACGCTCGCGATCGCCTTTAATTTCAGCTCCGCAACAATGTGCAACCGTAGCTGACGTTCATGGAGTCCGCTAACGCTAACAAACATACAGCCTCCTCCACCACGACTCGGACTCCAACACAAACTCCACGGAAGCACAAAAAAAACAAAGTTATATCTGGTGCAGCCCGTCTCGTGACCGACATCAGGGGGACGCTGACTGTCGTTGACTTCACGGCCACAGGCGTCGCTGTTAACAAGACATTTCTGATTCTTACATACGATGCAATCTGGTTGCCATGGTAATTAATTACATTTGACTATTAACCACACCCCCCATTCTCTGTTTGAGAACGAACGTTAACTAAAAAAACAGGAAGTAAAACTGGCTGGAGGGGAGCTCCCTTTAAAAGCCACCAGACTCCATTGAAAAAAACAGTAATTTGACCTCTCAGAAGACGAGTTATAATAACGACGTATGAAATGACAGTCAGGCCCGGCCATGTGTGCTTTTAGTGCATGTGAGCGTGCATGTGAGCGTGCATGTGAGCGTGCCCTACTGGCTCGCTCACGCCTGCTTGCTGTCGCCATCTTGAGAGCTGTGCAGAGGCAACAGAAATGCTCCCAATCCAGTATTTAGCATCTTTAGCTCCGTGGATTATTAGTTTATCTTTTGCATGTTTTAATTAGTATCTAACATTTGTTTATTTTTGCTCTAAAAGATGATGTCACATTTAACTCACTTTAAAGATTTTTACGCCACCACCATTAGTCCATGGCTGTTTATTTGTCTGTCTTTCTCTGTCTCTCTGTCTGTCTGTCTGTCCTGTCTGTCCATCCTGTCTGTCCGTCTGTCCGTCCCCGTCTCACCTCTTTGATCTCGTCCTTGGCCTGCTGCAGTTTGTCCGGCTTGTTGTTGAACTGCAGTTTGGCTTCAGCCTCTCGTTTCTTCTGCAGCAGCATCTGACTGTCCTGCCACTTCTGCCACGTCTTCATCCGGTGGTCAAACACTCCCTGCACACGCATACACACACACACACACACGCACACGCACGCACACACACATACAGAGTTTAATACACACCGAATGCAGCAGAAATACACAACATTAATAAATGACTGTTTTCTCCAAACACCTCGAGACACTGACAATTTGAACATCGACTTTAATTTATAATTATCAGACACGTTATGAATTCATCATGGAGATGAGTAAATTAAATACAATTTGACAACATCTCATCAGCTTTAAATACCAGAATATGTTCACGGTCAGTTTTATTATTTAATGCATCTTGTTACTGTAAACATGACTTTGTTTTCTTCTATTACTGAAGCTGTGAATTTCACTTGATTTACTTTAAAAGATGCTCAAACTGAACGGAGCTGCAGGAGGAAGTTTATAGACAATGATTAAGATTAAAACATAATTATTAAACTTTATTGTGAGTAGCATTTATTTTAATATATCTACATAAAGTAGATACAATTTATACTGTATACATATACTGTAATATATTATTATTATTATTATTATTATTATTATTATTATTATTAGCAGGTCACATTTTTAATCAATATTTTTAAATTGGTTGACTGAGTTCAAATAAAGTTCAATAACTCAACACAATAAAATATACTGTAGTTCTACTCTACTGTAGTTCTACACTACTCTAGTTCTACACTACTGTAGTTCTACTCTACTGTAGTTCTACTCTAGTTCTACTCTACTGTAGTTCTACTCTACTGTAGTTCTACTCTACTGTAGTTCTACTCTACTCTAGTTCTACCTTCTAGTTCTACTCTACTGTAGTTCTACTCTACTGTAGTTCTACACTACTGTAGTTCTACTCTACTCTAGTTCTACTCTACTGTAGTTCTACTGTAGTTCTACTCTACTCTAGTTCAACTCTACTGTAGTTCTACTCTACTGTAGTTCTACTCTACTGTAGTTCTACTATACTTTAGTTTTACTCTACTCTAGTTCTACACTACTGTAGTTCTACTCTACTCTAGTTCTACTACTGTAGTTCTACTCTACTCTAGTTCTATACTACTGTAGTTCTTCTCTACTGTAGTTCTACTCTAATCTAGTTCTACACTACTGTAGTTCTACTGTAGTTCTAATCTACTCTAGTTCTACACTACTGTAGTTCTACTCTACTCTAGTTCTACTCTACTCTAGTTCTACACTACTGTAGTTCTACTCTACTCTAGTTCTACTTGTACTGTAGTTCTACTCTACTCTAGTTCTACTGTAGTTGTCCTCTACTCTACCTCTACTTTAAAGTAGTTCTACAGCAGGTCCACTGTAGTTCTACTCTACTCTAATCTAGTTCTACTTGTACTGTAGTTCTACTATAGTTCTATTGTAGTTCTTCTCTACTCCACTGTCGTTCTACTCTATTCTACCTCTACTTTACTGTAGTTCTATTGTCCTCTAGTGTTGGACGTCCTGTGTGGTTCCTACCTGGACTCAGGTGTTTGGAGTCCAGCAGCTCAGACAGCAGAACACAGTTTGAGTTTTTACTGGTATTAACTTTGACCCGTCTTTAATCTCCAGAGGGTTCCAATGTGTGTGTCCCTCCACCAGAGACACTCTAGTGTCCCTCCACCAGAGACACTCTAGTGTGTCCCTCCACCAGAGACACTCTAGTGTGTCCCTCCACCAGAGACACTCTAGTGTCCCTCCACCAGAGAGACTCTAGTGTGTCCCTCCACCAGAGACACTCTAGTGTGTCCCTCCACCAGAGAGACTCTAGTGTGTCCCTCCACCAGAGACACTCTAGTGTGTCCCTCCACCAGAGATAATCTAGTGTGTCCCTCCACCAGAGAGACTCTAGTGTGTCCCTCCACCAGAGACCCTCTAGTGTCCCTCCACCAGAGAGAATGGACCAGCGTACTCACTCGTACCTTGACGGCGGTGATGAGGCGGACGTAGTCTCCCAGTAGCTCGGTGAAGACGTAGAAGTCGGCGTTGGCCTGGTCCTGGTGCAGCTGGTCGATCTTCTCCTCCACCTCAGCCAGCTGGGACAGCGCCCGCGACAGCGCCGTGTGGTCCTCGCTGTTCCCCAACATGGCCGCCGACTTGGCGAACTGCGCCGTGTTCACCGACAACTCTGGAGAGGAGACGACGGAACTGTTTCTCTAAAGGTCTGTAAGAACCTGTTTCTCTAAAGGTCTGTAAGAACCTGTTTCTCTAGAGGTCTGTAAGAACCTGTTTCTCTAAAGGTCTGTAAGAACCTGTTTCTCTAGAGGTCTGTAAGAACCTGTTTCTCTAAAGGTCTGTAAGAACCTGTTTCTCTAAAGGTCTGTAAGAACCTGTTTCTCTAGAGGTCTGTAAGAACCTGTTTCTCTAAAGGTCTGTAAGAACCTGTTTCTCTAAAGGTCTGTAAGAACCTGTTTCTCTAAAGGTCTGTAAGAACCTGTTTCTCTAAAGGTCTGTAAGAACCCTTCAGGGGCTAAAATCTAAACAAATAACTGGATTACATTTAAACAAACATGAAACACTGTTGTTACCTGACCTGTCAAAGCTCTGAACCACGACTGGAGAAATACATTTTAAACATCCAGAGCTGCTGCGGAGACACGTTGGATATTTATCATCATCTGTGTGACTATCAAGAACCAACAGAAAGTTGGTTTAAACAAACATGTTTTGTCTTGTAATTGTGTATATTTCTACTGCTGAGGTCACATGGTTGATACCTGTCCTGCTGCTCCTACAGGTGAGACACACCTCATCTCCCCAGGTCAGAAAACAACACACTGGACCAGGAACATCCTCTGATGTTTCACAGCGGTAGACCAGCATTTCCCGGTTCTGAGAGGTCAAATGACTGTTTTTGTGAATAGAGTCTGGTGGCTTTGAAGAGAGCGATACAACGGCTTCAGTTCCCCGTCAGAAACGTCCGTCTGACGGCGAGGTAAAGCGGCAAAAATATTCTAAATACAGCGTACACTTTAACTTTGTTAGTCGTCTAAAATTTGTTTTTCTGCTGCTCCCTTCCACAGACGCTTTACCTCGCCGTCAGACGTGGAACTGACCACAGCCACCAGACTCCATTCACAAAAACATTAATTTTATCTTGCAGAATGCGGGAGTATACAAACAAACCCCACATCCAAAACCCCAATGGAACAATCCCATTGGCTGGTAGTGGAGGGAATCCAGGGAGATGATCACTTCCTAGTTGGCCTACGTCATACGTCATCCCTGCAGCTCTCTATTGGTGAATATTTAGACACACAGAGGGCTTCCTACCTTTCCTGTGGCAAACCAGAGACTCCATGCTGGCGTGAAGTTTCCTCAGCTGAACGTCCAGATTCTCAAAATGCTGCTGCTTCTCCTCAAACCACTGAGACACAAAAACATTTTAATTTAACTAAAATAATATTTCAGTTTCCAGTACTCTCACTTCTTATTTCATCTTTCCTTTCTTCATCCTCCCTTATTTCTATTATTTCTTTCTTCCTCCCTCCCGCTTCCTTACTTCAGCTTTGCTTTCCTCTTTGCTTATGGAGGACGGAAGCTGCCGAAATAAAAAAGAAATGAATAAATAAATAGATGACTTGATAAATAAATAAATGTCATTAAATGTAGCAAAAATATTAAAAATAAATGTAGACATTAATTAATTGATAAAATGTGACATAAATTGATATTTCTGTTTTAATTTGCTTCTTTATTTATTTACCTTTGTATTTAATTCCCTTATTGGTTTAGTCTTCTGTTTAATTTTCCCTTTTATCTTTTCATGTATTTATTTTTTATCAACTTTTAAAATGTATTTGTTTATTTTTACATTTTTTTATTCATGCACACATTGAGTGACAGCCCCTCTCATCTGCATGATGAGGCAGAAATGCATAAAGAAATGTAAAAAGTAATTAATAGTAAATAAATAAGTTTGGGGAAATAAATAAGGAGTGAAATGCAAAGAAAATTGTGCAGAAAAAAATACATAAATAAATACACACATTTAAAAATAAATATGAAATAAATACAAAATTAATGAAAAAATTAATGAAAAAATAAATTAATTAAAAAGTTTATAAAAATAATTACATAAATAAATATATAATAATATATTTATTTTTTACTTTATTTATTTTTAAAAGTGTGTATTTATTTATGTATTTTTTTCTGCACAATTTTCTTTGCATTTCACTCCTTATTTATTTCCCCAAACTTATTTATTTATGTATTTTCTTTTCTTTTTACATTTGTTTATGCATTTCTGCCTCATTATGCAAATGAGGGGGCTGTTACTCAACGTGTGCACAAATAAATAAATTTAAAAATAAATAAATACATTTTAAAAATGTATAAAAAATAAATACATGAAATAAATAAATAAAAAGGAAAATTAAACAGAAGAGTAAATAAATAAGGGAATTAATGCAAAGATAAATAATTAAAGAAGCAAATTAAAACAGAAATATCAATTTAAGTCACATTTCATCAATTAATTAATGGCTACATTCATTTTTAATATTATTGTTGATGACATATTTATTTATTGTGTCATTTATTTATCTATACATTTCTTTTTTTTATTTTGGAAGATTCCGTCCTTCATATTTACTTTCCTTACTGCTTCCTTATTCCCATCTCTTTCTTCCTCCCTAGTTCCATGTTTCCTTTCTTCCCTTCTTTCCTCCTTCTCTACTTCCTTAGTTCATATTTCCTTTCTTCTTTCCTCCCCATCTTGTCCACGTCCTTAATTACCTTTCACTTTGCTATAGCAACACTTCCCTACTTTGTTATTTCACCTCGTCTTCCTTCCTTCCTCCCTTCTTTCCTCCTCTCCTCTTCCTTCTTTTCCTCTCCTTTGCTTCCTTCCTCCCACACATCCTCTCCTCCCTTCCCTCGTCCACTCACAGCGTCGGACTCGTTCATCTTGATGGTCATCTTGTTGACGGCGTCGGCGGCCTTGTTGACCATCCGGAGGAGTCCGGCGCTGCTCAGAGCCTGAGTGCTGACCGCCCGCGGCAACTGGACCGCAAACACACAAACAAACAAACACACAAACAAACACACAAACAAACAAACAAACAAACAAACAAACAAACAAACAGGGAGCAGACAGGCTTTTATTACTCAGTTTCCCAGTTGGTTTGATTTTAGGTCTATTTGAGGGTATTTTATTAAGAAACCTCTGTGTTTTTATTTGATGCTGACGTCCTCCATGTTTCCTTGTGGTCTTGATAAACTCTGTCTTTTCTTCCCTCAGTTCTTTCTCTCTGTTGTCAAATCTCCGCTGCATTTATTTTATTTATTTGCTCTCTTGCTCTTTGATTTTCATTTTCTTTTGCTGGCTGTTCAGTTTCTCTTGTTTCTGTCTCTTTCTCTGTTCCATCTTTCTATCCCTCCCTCCTCTCTCTCCCTCTATCACAGCTATAGTCTTTCTCCTCCCCTCCTCTCCTCTGATTGTAATGTCTCCCACGTTTTAGCTCCAATCACATTTAATGCGGTCGCTTTATGTGCCGAGCAACTTTAACAATCTCAAAAACCGACTGAGAACCGTCCCGTCAGTCTGAGAACGGCCCGACGTCCGTCTGAAAACAGACTCATTTCTCTTCATTTTGGAAAAGTTTACTTTTTTCCTCTGAATCTCATTTAACAGGAGCCGGGTGGGGGGGCGGCTCGGTCCCCCGGGGGCCCTCGCTGACGGAGGGACCGGGCTAAATGAGTGGAGGCGGAGGCGAAGGCGGGGGGGTAAATATAGCTTTCAATTGCACCCCCTCCTCCCTCCTCCTCCTCTTCCTCCTCTGGTTGTGTTTCATTAAGCGGGCCGGACGGACCGCCACGCTCGGTCAAGCGTCCGAGTGATTCATCTGTTAAATCCGTGACACCAGGCCATTTATTCTGGACCCAACAACCGCCGGCTCCTTCCCCAACGCAATCCCACAAACAGTTAGTGGGAGGTAGAGAGCGGTGATGAAGAGGAGGAGGAGGAGGAACAACACAAAATGTTAGAGAGGATTTAGTCGGAGTGGACAATAAAGCGAGGAAACGGGAAACGCCGCAGGCCCTTAAACCCTGAGGCAGTTTTTAGAGGCGCACTGCTTTGACCTCGTCGGGACGTTTCGCTGCTTGTTCAGAAAAGAAGTGAAGAGAAGTCAGACCCAGTTTTTTGGGGGGTCATTGTTTGTTTTTGTCTTAGACGGTTTTATGTCTTTGGTCCAGAGTGAGACATCTCAACACTACTGGTCGAGGGCTGTCAAAGTTAACGCGATACAAACGAGTTAGCGCAAATTATTTTTAACGCCACTAATTTCTTTAATGCATTAACGCAGTTTTAAAGCTAGAGTGAAGATACTGGTATCATAGTAAACTATAAAACCTAATGAATCCATCGGTACCAACCATGTCAGACTAGCTTGTCATGAAGGAGGTTAAATAACGCTCCAAACCTATACTAAATTTTGGCGAGGAAAAACTGTCATGGCCATTTTCAAAGGGGTGCCTTGACCTCTGACCTCCAGATATGTGAATGTGTGAGGGGTTTTGTCCAAACATCACAAATGTCCGAAAAATCAAAAATGTCCGAAAAAGTCTGAGAATTGTCGAAAAAATGTCTGAAAATTGTCAAAAAATGTCTGAAAATTGTCGAAAAAAAGTCTGAGAATTGTCGAAAAAATGTCTGAAAATTGTCAAAAAATGTCTGAAAATTGTCAAAAAATGTCTGAAAATTGTCAAAAAAATGTCTGAAATTTGTCAAAAAAATGTCTAAAAAATGTTCGAAAAATGTCCGAAAAAAGTTTTAAAAAAGTCCGGAAAATGTCCAAAAGAAAGGCAGAAGAAAAGTCCGATACTGGTGTCGTGGTCATTTTCAAAGAGGTCCCTTGACCTCTGACCTCCAGATATGTGAATGTAAACGGGTTATGGGTACCCACGAGTCTCCCCTTTACAGTCATGCCCACTTTTTATGCTAAATGCAGTACCTGTGAGGGTTTCTGGATCAATATCTGTCATTGTTTTGTGTTGTTAATTGATTTACAATAATAAAATATATACATACATTTGCATAAAGCAGCATATTTGTCCACTCCCATGTTGATAAGAGCATTAAATACTTGACAAATCTCCCTTTAAGGTACATTTAGAACAGATCGATTGACAGCCGTACTTTAAATTTGTCTTGTTTTGTCCACAGATATTCACTTTAATATGATATAAAACAGAGAAATCTCCATATTTGACAGCATTTTCTGCTATTTATGCATTAAAAATTCCTTAAATGTTTATTCATTTATTAAAATAGTTGCAGCTCTACTTCAGATAAAAGCAGGCATGAGGTCTGAGTTGAGTCACAGACAGCAGTTTGCAGTTTTGGTTGATTTTCTGCAGTGAAGCACTGAAGAACAATGCAGACTTCAGTCTACTGTTAAAGGCTGACTGGACTTTTAAAGTTTGCCAGTAACATTAAAGAAGGTATCAGGCTGTAAAACGAGGGAGAGTCTGTGGAGGTTTGTTGTGTCCAGACTGACTGATGCTAATTCAACACATGATCAGATACGTTCTGGTTCTTCCGGTAAAATGTAGAATTGTTTGTTCACCTCTGAGCTCTCCAGAAACTGCAGCACGTCAGGATCCTTCAGCAGGATGGGATGCTTCACCGTCCTCATCAGATACCTGCAACACAACACAGATACTATTAATTATGATGACCCGTTTCTCATCCAGTGATTCTCCTTGTTGGTCGTTGTTGTTGTGGGAAACCAGCTTCTTCTTTGACATGATTGGTTGGTGTCAAGAATGTAACCTGAACGCAGCGTCCTGTTGCAGTTCAAAACAGTAACGTAAAGTCTGGAAATAACACGTGCATCCTCTCAACTTATAGTCCAACCACACACATTAAACAACAGAATAGATTAAAACAAACTAAAAATGTAAAATGTGAAATGTGTGTGTGTCCATCAGTGTGGAGTTCTGCAGCTCTGAGCTCCATCAGCTGTCACTGGCTGACCTTCCTGTCAATCAAACGGCATCAGTAAAGGGCAGCAGAATGTCAGCCCCGCCCCCCTCGCCGCTCCGCAGTATTCAACACACACAAACACGCAGGTACATGAAGGTACATGAACATGTTGTGATAACGATGGATCTAATATTTGTGGTTTAACCTTTCGGCCTGTAAACTTCTGACCAGGTTGATCTTGACCACGCACGCACGCACGCACGCACGCACGCACGCACGCACACGCACACTCTTTTCAGTATACTTTAGGGCTGTCTGCATCAACGCGATTATAACGCGGTAACGCAAATTCGTTTTAACGCCGCTGGACGGACGGGAGTCACGGGAGAACCAGAACCAGGACTGAGCGGGGCCGACTGTCAGACCCTGCTGCAGTAAAAGGAGAGGTTTTCTAAAGAGACTCTGGTTCTCAGAAACACGACAATTTTGACCCGCCAAATTCAACACAAACTGAAAGTTCCTCGTAGTAGCGAAGAAACAAAGAACGCACATTGATAAGAAGTGAAAGTCAATTGTTCCCAGCAGCAGAGCTTCCGCCCTTTTTGGACTGAAAGCGAATACCAGACGCCAGTAAAACGTCCTCCTACAGAGAGACGTACAAAAGTAAAACTAAGCTATTTCTATTCTATTGTCATATTTAATGTCTCTACTGAAATGTCCTGTGTTGAACAATAAAATATTCTAAATATAACAAGCTTTTCAGTCCAAAATGGCGGCAAGGGTTTCGTCTTTTTGCTTCTATACTCTTTGATTTAAATCTTGAATTAAGTGAAATAAAAAAGATGTTTGTGTCACTTTAAAGGCCAGAATATGCTCAAATTTATTACTATATTAATCTAAATCTAAATCTCAATATTTGGTCTCGTATAACAAAATCAATCAATATTTTGTCCAAATCTACTTATTGTATTTAATGTTTCATTTTCTAATGATAAATAATAATAATAGCTTTTCAGCAACAATTCTCAGGTGTCAGAGTGTCCCTGAATGCACCACAGAGGACAGATTTGTAATGATGTAACTCATGTGACTGAACGTTGACTGTGCTGGAAGGAGATCAGTCTAAAAACTGACGGATGATTTGTTAAATATCAACTTAAAAACACATAAACTCAGACAGCGTGGCTCTTTAAATCCTCCAGAATGAGCCTCAGGAAACAAACTGCAGCTGTATATGTTAATTATTATTTTCTCGTCATCGTACCTCTCCAGTGCCGACCTCCTCTTCTCCACAAACTCGTTGGACGACTGGTCCTCCTTCCCCACCTTCACCTTAGTCATCCCTGCAGCAAAACGTAATATTATACAGTATGCATGTAAACGTAGTCGGTGTGTTAACATCTGGTGAAGGATTACTGAGGAGTCAGTGTGTTAACATCTGGTGAAGGAATACTGAGGTTAGAGTCGGTGTTTTATCTGTGACCCCCTGGATGAACCTGAATGACCCCCCCAGACTGCTCAGACCTCAGTTTGAGAGCGGTAGTGTGTTTCGGCGGCGGCTTTACTTACCCACGATGCTTTTCTCCGGCGCAGGGGGGACGATGTAGCCTATGTGCAGGTACTTGGAGGCCAGTTTACTGTGCAGACCCAGGAAGTCACTGAAACGCCTTTTTACTGAAAAATCACGAGTCTTAAACAGAGACATGGACGTCTGAGGAGAGACGGACAGAGACAGAGACAGAGGACAGGAAGTAAGACGGAGATCATGAAGCACCTCGGTCCTTCTCTAAAACAGTAGACGACTATAAAGTATAATTTTATAGTTTATGGTTCATACTTATTTTTATTTATCATCATTAAAGTGTTTATTTATTATTGTTTATTATTATTTATTTATTATCGTTTATTATTATTGTTTATGATTTATTATTATTTATTTATTTGTGTATTGTTTATTATTATTATTTTATTTGTTTATTTATTATTATTATTATTATGTATTTATTTATTTTTATTATTTATTATTATTATTATTTATTATTGTTATTGTCTATTATTATTTATTTATTTATTTGTATTATTTTATTATTTATTTATTATTATTATTTATTTATTATTGCTTATTATTATTTTACTCTATTTTATTTAATCAACATTTTATTGCTGTTCATTATTATCTCTTTTATTCTATTTTATTTTATTAAAATGTCATTATTTTAATACAATCTGCTTATTTTGTGTAGTTTCATAATTTTTATTTATTTATTTTTATTGTTATTTTTTTATTTCCTTGTATTTTATTTATCTTTTATTATCTTAAATACCCATCTTTTATTGCTTTCTTATTCAATGAACTTTTATCTTGGTTGTTTTATATAAATAAAGTTTGATTGATTGACTGTTTGGTGCTTACAAGAATGAAACTAATAAAGCATTAGATCTGAATCCATCAGTAACACCACGAAATACCAGCATACATTCGTTTTTCAGCTGGTTTTGAGGGTTTATTTCCTCTTGAACATTTGTTCAGCTGCGTTGTGGTGAAGATCTGAGATTAACAGAGGTGTTAACGGTTTGGTTTTCTCACCTTGGTCGACACCTTGTAGGCCATGTACGCGTTCATCCCGTCACCTGGAACACACACACATATAACACTCCGTTACATCATCAGTATTTACACCAGGCAGTAAAACACACACACACACACACACACACACACACACACACACACACACACACACACACACACACACACACACACACACACACACACACACACACACAGTCTAAACAGTATCAACAGAATAAGTGATGCTTGAAACAACACGGCTCAGAAATCAAACTGGTTGAACTGGTTACTTCTGCTGTTTTCTTGCAGCAAAATGGTTTTATTTACCGTCTCTTTGTGACCGTGTTGACTTAAAGGGGACGGTCGAGTGAGAGCAGTAACTAACAGCCGCGTCGCCTGATATATGAAATAAAAGGTAACACTTCATGTTACAGGTCCGCAGGTTTCATGGTAATTAGGTGATAATTAGCAAATAAACTATTTGAAATTTCTTTGGAATTACTGCCAAAATATTACCCCAATATTTACCTCACAATGTATCAAAAATTACTTTATTATAAAAATGATTTCATAATTATATGCTAAAATAGCATCTAATGGTTAAAATAGGGCGCTGAGGCTGAGAAGCGGCTGCTCGGAGGTGATAATTATTATATATTTATCAGCAAACATTGAAATAAAGCATATCAATTAACCTGGAAATGTATTAAAGGGACTCTATGTAAGAATCAGAAAAGCACAATATCACTCTATATTTCAGCTGCTTGGCAGTAATGTTAGCTGACCAGACTAAGATCTCTCCATGAATCAATGCTGATCCTAGTGTTGGCTTTTCCTGCCTCAGCCTCCCGACCGCGGCCGGAGGGAACAGGGGAGACGCCGGAGTTTTGGTCGGAGGTGATAACGTTTCTCTCTGCGGAGCCCCGTCACTTCACAAGACACGGGAAACCTCTGTTGGTCTGGAGGAGCTGCAGCAGTTATTTCTGCACAAACGTCCACTGAACATTCACTAGATATTCTCAGAGCTAAACTAACTCTTCTGCAGTGTGGAGTGAGCAGCATGCACGTGAGAGTGGTGAGAACGAGTGGTGTGTGTGAGTGAAGGCAGGCAGAGGAGCAGAGACTCCGGTCCTGGAGACCAAAGCTACGGTCTCCCCCGCGTCCTCCGACCGCGGCCAACACTGTTTAACAGACGGGCTTCACTAGATACAACCAAGAGGTTTTGGTGCTTCACTGTAGTTTGTGTTGGAGTCTGAACAGCGGAGACACACGCGAGCGACCATGAGACACCGACCAGCAATGATTTATACGTGTAAAAAGTTACAAACAGTCCCTTTAAATAAATTATCAGCTATTGGGAAATAGCGGAATATAATTATTAAATAATATTTATAATAGATATAAAATAAAAATAATAAAAGTCCAGAGTCAAGTCACAAGTCAAGACCGCCAAACAAAGTCATTTTTAGGTGAATATTTGGGTAATTTGGCAGTAATTCCAAAATAATTTCAAATAGGTTACTTGCTAATTATCACCTAATTACCATGAAATCTGCAGATGAAGTGTTACCGAATAAAGTCCTGCACGGTCAGCTCACATATTAATGGTTAATATTCCTCCACAGGTCCTGTAGTGACCCATTACAACCTGCAGGGGGCGCTAGCAGGGCTGCAGCGTCGTTGCATTAATAAACCATTATAGCATAATAACGTGGAGGTATGATGATGACAGCGTGACTGAGCAGAGAGTCGGCCTCTCGTTGGTGTCGACGCTGCATTTTACTGAAACATCACCTCCAACATGTTCAATATCTTCAAGGAGGGGAGAGGAAGGACAAGAGGAAGAGGAGGAGGGGCTGATGGGAAATGTAGTATAAATGAGGAAAATCATCAAGAAACTAATCTTCTAATATTCGCTGAAAATGTCTTTCCTCTCATTGCTCCATGATATTCCATGATATTCCAGGTTATTCCAGGATATTCCAGGTTATTCCAGGACTAAAGGGATGTGGAAATCAGAGTGTGTATACTCACCAACTTTCTCCGGGTCAGACACTGATATGTGCATGTCGAATGAATCGCCGCCCTCCTCCTCTTCAATCTGCATAAAACAGGAATAAAAACACTTGAGTAAAGAGTCGCTGCAGCTTCACAACTGAAGGTTTAAAGAGTAACTTTGGTATTTTTCAGCCGTGTTTTCTCACGTTCCCACGAGACGTCTTGAGCGAGACTCTTTCCATAATGTTGTCAGACACTTATAATAACAATCAGAGCCTCTCATGGCAAAAACAAGAACTTTCAGTGGACGTAAATGACGATGCCAGCTTGCCCCAATAGCACCATATTCTACTTATTCGACAGTCTGCAGCGTTCTCCCTCAATACTAACAAACTGTTTTCTAGATGAAGCATGTTTACACTGGTTTATCATAGTGCTAGTTGGTCTAAATTATCGTTATATTCATTAATTTCTCTTTGGCTTTGAGTTACCTGGCTGCTGAGCTCTCCCTGCTGGGCTGCCATGATGATGAATGGAGCTGAGGGTGGGACCTGGCTTTATATAGAGACCTCCCCAGTGTGTGTTTATTGGGTTGATCAACCAGTATATCTGTTTCCCTCAGGCCTCATCCTGTTAGTTCTGTTAGTTGTGTTAACATCTTGTTTTGTTGTCCTCCTTTAGGAGCCCTGTAACTCTGTTAATTCAGTTGTTGTTATTTTTTTTGTTGAACCTTTTTTGGCAAAAATATACCCAACTTTTGAACTTTAAAGGGGACGTACCATTCTCATTCTCAGGTTCATACTTGTATTTTAGGTTTCTACTACGGCTGTCAATCAATTAAAATATTTTATCGCAAATTAATCACATGTTTGTCCATAGTTAATCGTGATTAATCGCAAATTAATCACACATTTTCCGCACAGCCCCGTGATGACAGCCTTCCCTGCTTTCTTCACAGCCGTTGGATAAAAGTCCGATTTAAAAAAAAAAAGTGTCTGTCCTGCAGCGGTTTGACTTTTGAAGACTAGAGGCAATGAAAATGTGGGACATCATCTCAATATGTGGGACGTGGGACAAGGGATAGAAATGCTGTGCAGTCCCTCGTAAAGTGGGAAACCTGGTCACCCTATGTTCAAAATGTAATGATGGAGATTAGTCAAGTATTTAATCCTCTTATCAACATGGGAGTGGACAAATATGCTGCTTTATGTAAATGTATGTATATATTTATTATTGGAAATCAATTAACAACACATTTTCATTCACATATCTGGAGGTCAGAGGTCAAGGGACCCCTTTGAAAATGGCCATGACAGTTTTTCCTCGCCAAATCTTCACTCTAGCTTTAAAACTGAGCCGCTACAACCTAAAAATCAAAAGTTGTGTGAAAGAAATTAGTGGCGTTAAAATGAATTTGTGTTAATGCGTTATTATCGAGTTAACTTTGACAGCTCTAGTTGTCAACTATGAATTTAATAGCCAACTATTTTGATAACCTATTAATCGGTTTGAGTCATTTTTTTAAGAAAAGCTTCTTAAATGTGAATATTTTCTGGTTTCTTTACTCCTCTACGACAGTAAAATGAATATCTTTGAGACATTTGAGGACGTCATCTTGGGCTTTGGGAAACGCTGACATTTTTCACCATTTTATAGACCAAAAAAACGAATCGATTAATCAACAATAAAAAGAATTGTTAGTTGCAGCCCTAAAAAATGTTACAAAACAAAAATTCAACTTTTTTTAGACCTAAAAAACGTTAAACTTCAGGTGTGAATATAACCGCTGTCCCTCCTGAGCCACCACAAGTGTTTCATGGGAATTTTCTGTCTTTTGATTTTCTATTCTCGCTGAGAAAATGTAGTTGTTTTGAGTGTTTTTAATGAAAAAATAAAAAAAAGTTGACTGTCTGTATGTGGAGAAACAGAGGAAGATGCCATCCAGGACAACCAACACTTCACAGCACAGCTCAGTAAAAGCAGCATAATAATGGGATGATATTATAGTGATAAACTGTAGAGTATATATTATTATATCATATAAGATAAATATTTATATAATAAAATATATAATATAATTATTACAGTATTATATTATAGTGATACTGATGCTCCCGCAGTGTCACTACCACTGGCTCGTGGCGCGCTCATCAGCGCACAGAAACGTGACCCATCCCCTAGCCTTAAGTGGGGTCGTAACAGTTTGGGGGCTCGTCCGGGATAAAGGGGAAACATCATAGCGATAACTCTGTGTGTGTGTGTGTGTGTGTTTGTGTGTGTGGCGTCACCTCGTCGAAGGAGGAGTGTGTGAACATGTCGTCGTGGGTGAGGCCGATGTGAGGGGTGATGACGGAGGTGGGAGGGGTGATGGGGGTGATGGCCGGCGACGGGCCGTCAGACAGCAGGACGTCTCTCTCTGGACTGTCCAACGAAACCTCCTCTGTGGCCTCTAGGACAGGACGGGACGGGACACACAGAGAGACAGAGAGGGTGATGAAGATGATCACAATACTTGTTTTCATATTAGTTAATATCTTTACATCATGACCGTGTTTATCTACAAATAATAATAATCAAAATCGATGCAACAGAACCGGAGATAACGTCTTTTTTATATTCCACACATTCATCTTCCTTGTCAGAGCCTGGTGCCTACATTACCCACGATGCAACTCGGCCGCTGACAGTTCAGAGGTCTCACTCCTCTCTAAATCCACACCTCCAGATTCTTACATTTTCTAACTTGTAGTCTTTAAACGATGCTGACTCATGTGACATCACCGAGGACATTTATCAGACTTCCTCTCCCTCTGGAGACACTAAAGGCTTTATACTACTTTTAAATCATATGTGGTAGTATTCTAGTAGTACAATAGAGATAAGAGAAGATAAAATAAGATAAGACAGAACTTTATTTATCCAGAGGGAAATTATTGTGCAACAGTTACAGAATAAAGTAAAACCAAATATAAACAACAAAGATCATCAATAAGGTGCAAAAACCAAACAAATGTACACAATATGTGTGAGTGTACCTGCGAACAGGTCCTCTGGGTCGTCATCGAACAGTGAGTCCTGTTTGGGTCCATTAGAGTTGGTGCTGATGTCTTCAGCAGGTAGACTGGCTGGTTCTGACTGCACACAGAAACAGAAGTGATATTCAGTATCATGGACTATTAGTAGAAAGATTTTATTACTTCAAAATGATTTACTTAAAGGTGCTAAATGTCAGATTGGGAGCATTTCTATTGCATCCAAACAGCTCTCAACATGGCGACGGCCAGTGATGGAAGAAGCACCAAAGAACGTATATCATTGCTAAGAAGTGAAAGTCAACTGTTCGTTCCATTGCAACGTCAGCGTCCAGCTGCCATTTTGGACTGAAAGCGACAACGCAAAGTGCCGTACAAAAGTAAAACAAAGTTATTTCTATTCTATTGTCATATTCTACTGAAATGTCCTGTGTCCAACAATAAAATAATATAAATATAAGAAGAGTTTTCAGTCCAAAATGGCGGCAAAAAAACACCTGAGTTTTGTCTCTTTGCTTCTATACTATTTGGAAGTACTTAGATTCTTTACTTAAGTAAAAGTGGTCTAAAAATACTCCATTACAAATAAAAGTTTCAAAATGTGACTTAAGTAAAAGTACAGAAGTATTATCACCAAAATGTACTTAAAGTATTAAAAGTATAAGTTCTTATTTTTTAACTGTAGTGTCAGTTACATGTAGTGGAGTGGAAAGTACAATAGTTCCTGCTGAAATGTAGTGGAGTAAAAGTATAAAGTAGCATAAAATGGAAATACAAGTATGTCAAAGTTGTGCTTAAGTACAGTACTTGAGAAAAATGTCCAGCCACAGACTTTAATATTCAACAGCAGCTGAACACACGTTGTCATCAGGCTTCCTGTGAGTTCTACAGTAACTGAATTATTTCACCGTCACAGCAAACAGCAGCGGCCACATCTGTCCTGTAGCTGTGCAGACTCGACATATTCCACAGAAGAAGAAGAAGAAGCATCAGCGTGTGTCATCCTTCCTGCTGAACCACAGAGCTTCCTGTCTACCAGCGGCTCCACCAACACTGAAGGTAAAACTGATCCATCAGCAGCAGCCCGTCATGTGACATCACAGCAAGTCACCGCTGCTGCTTCTTCTTCTTCTTCCAGGGAAACAGACCTCAGATCAGTAATGAGTGACTAACGCTACGTTACCGGCATCAGAGGGAGTTCAGAGTAATCAGTTATACTGAGTTAGCACAACAAGTATTCCAGATAATAACACATAAAAATACAGTTTCAGCAGCAAAATGAAACCAGTCAGAAGGACTTTTCTTATGTCTTTATTCGGCCTTTTTTCGGATATTTTTGGCCTTTTTTAATACTTTTTTCAGACATCTCTCGAAAAGTTTTTGATCTTTTTTTGAACATATTTCATCTTTCTTTTCTGCCTTTTTTCGAACATTTTCCTGGCTTTTTTTAGACAAATTTCTGACTTTTTTTCGGGCTTTTGTTGAACTTTGATCAGGTAATTTTTGGAATTTTATCCTTTTTTTTTTAACTTTTTTCAAAAGAAATTGCAAATTTTTTCAGACATTTTTCAGCCTTTTTTAATACTTTTTTTTCAGACATTCTTCAGACAGTTTTCTGCATTTTCAACCTTTTTGTTTTTGTTTTTTAACTATTTCCTGCCTATTTTTGGAATTTTATCCTGCATTTTTTTAGACTTTTTTGGACATTTTTCTGTAATTTTTTTCTGAGTTTTTTCAGACCTGTTTTGGACATATGTTGGACTTTTCTTCTTCCTTTCTTTGGCCTTTTTCCAACATTTTTCGGATATTTTTCTGCTTTTTTTAATACTTTTTTAAGACATATTTCAGAATTTTTTTTCGGGCTTTTTTGGACTATTTTCAGTCATTTCTCGTCATTTTTTTTGACATATTTCGTCCTTTTTGGAAAAAATTTCTGGCTCATTTCAGACATATTTCGGACATTTTTTACAACTTTTTTTAAAGCTTTTTTTCTGCCTATTTTAGTAATTTTATCCTGCATTTTTCAGACTTTTTTTGGACATATGTTGGACTTTTCTTCTTCCTTTCTTCGGCCTTTTTTCCAACATGTTTCGGCCTTTTTGTCAGACATTTTTCTGAAGGATTGTGTCTGTGTGATCAAAGGTGCTATCCACAGCATTTAGTCCCTGATCAGCTGTTCAGAGACTACTGGCCAGATTTCCCTCAAATGTACTGATCACATGTTTTAGTGGATTCTTGAGTTATGGCCAAAAACATTTTTTGTGAGGTCACAGTGACCTTTGACCACCAAAATCTGATCAGTTCATCACCAGGCGCTCCTGAGATATCGTGTTCGCATGAATGGACGTTAAAATGCATTTGCGTTAACGCGTTATCACGTTAACTTTGACAGCCCTAGTTTTTAACAAAAATGTTTGTTTATGTTATGATTTATGTTGTTTTTAGCAGATATATTATTGTTATTATTATTATTGTAACTCTCAAATATTGATGTTGGTAACGGCCTCAGAAATCCAGCATCAGCTCTTTTCCTCATTCATTCAATGAGACCAGTGCGTCTGCTGCACAACCAGGTCGAGGTTCAACTTTTACTGCAACACCACCGTGGAACTTTATTGGGCATCACAACGCTCTGCATCAGCCGATCAAATCTGTGCAAGCTCACATTCCTGGTTGATCACTTTCTATTTCTACCGTTTACGTGACAATCACAAAGAAGGAGGATAAAACAATCTGATGAACCTTCAAACTCATGGATCAACTCCTCAAACTGGACTTCTTGGATCCACAAACGCAGTGCAGCTCCTTACGTGTTTTAATGCAGCACTACTTTTTGACTGCACGGCTGGAAATGTTGAAATACAACATTCAATCTCCTACAACAACTTCTGCTGACGTGCCCTTCAGCAAGGCTCCAAACACAAACACTGCAGAACAACTAGAAATCAAATCAAGACGTTTCTGCGTTTCTGTTGCACATCTGCATGAAGCAGTCGACAGTTAGTGAATCACATGTTCAGGGTGTGTCGCAACTTTATAACACACACCAGAACTACTGTTTTATGGGCCGTAGAGTTTTATGAACGTTTGTTACGAGTCACAACTTCAATGAACGCTCTAATAAACTGACTGTAAACGTTTGTGATGAGTCACTGAAGCTCGTTACAGCAGATGTACTGAAAACACCTGGAAACCTAAACAAGGATACTGGAAGCAAACAAACATTTTAATTTTCTCCCAAATAATCTTTTATCTTGTATTTTAGTCACAGGTCTGTCTTTAAAGTCACAATCTTGAAGATCTGTTTCGTGCTCTTTGGCGGCACCTGTGGCAATAAGTTGTAATTGAAGGTGTGATCTCATTCCCAGAGATCGCCAGCGCCGCATGTGATTCATCCCGGGAAGGTCGCCACAGACATCCAGTTTGTAACACTGCAAATGCAAATCAGCGCGCCATGGACTCAATCACCATTGTGTACCTCATTCGAAGATAGATAGTGACTTAACAGACATTTATATTAGAAGTGTAAGAAAATATCATTTTCATAGGGGTCTCTTGACCTCTGACCTCCAGATGTGTGGATGTAAATGGGTTCTCTGGGTACAAACGAGTCTCCCCTTTACAGACATGTCCACTATTTTTTGCACAGTTTTTTTCATGCAGTATAAATGTGTTATTGTCTCCTATTCTAAAATGATGTGTCTGAATATTTCTGCATGCTGGGGTCCCTAAACATTCCTGAATTCCATAAATTGGGTCTCACTGTAAAGCTGAGACTCTGGTGGATCCAATGAGCCCAGCTGTATTCATGTGTGATGTTTTTTTACTCAGATTTTATGCATATGGTGTGTTCTTTATACTACGACAGTTTTCATAAAATTAGATTTGAAAAAATCTCAATATATTGAATCATTCCCTCTATATCATGATACGTAACGTATTGCCAGATTCTTGCCGAAACACAGCCCTAATTTATATCAATAAATGTTCGAGACTATTACTTTAAGCACAGAAGTCATTTCTACACCAAACTGTGAAGGACAATCTACAACCAGCTAGGAATTCATGTTTTGCAAGAAAACACCCGTTAACAACAAAATACTAAATCCTTCAGCAGTTTGAAAATCAGTATGTTTTTTCTTACTTAACGTAACTTCAGCATCTGTCTCATGTTTTCAACACAATATTATAACCTCATAATACATTTTATAATTATTAGCGCTGTCCTCGACCAAAGAAATGAATCGATAGATTTGTAAAACTCCAGTTTTCTCCACAAAGAATCACACAAAAGCACCACTTTAAATCTGGTTTCTATCAGAGATGTGCTCAGAGGTTTCTTGGAAAGAAGTCATTCAGCATGAAAACAAACATAAAAATCAACTAATCGACTAAAGAAATCTTAGTGGACTAAGACCAAAACAGCTCACTGATCGACTAGTAGACTAAGAGGAGGTAGTCCTGGTAAAATGAGATGCTTTCTAAAGGGACTCTGGTGCTCAGAAACAAGAGAGGCAGCCCTATTACATGTTGTATATTAGTCCAGTTTGTTTCTGCAGCTTCACTCTGTAATTGAAGGCTAGTTGTTGAGTCGAGTTTCGGTTAAATATATAAAATAAAATATATATTTTTTCAGTTAATAAATTAGAAATTGAATGAATAATTTATAATAATATAATTGGTGACAGCTACATGAGCTGAAACATACGACTACATCTGTTTCTGGGGTTTAATGAGCCGGCAGCAGCAGCTGGAGGAAGTTTCTCTGGTCAGCTAAAAGCTTCACCTGCTGCTTCAGAAACACACCTGAACAGACAAACCCAGAGACCCGGTCACAGCTGGAGACGAAGAGGAAGAGGAGAGGAAGAGGAAGACGGAGAGATTTTAGCTGAGCGGATAGAAAGGAGGAGAGGAAATGAGTGATGATAAAGAGGAGCTTCCTCCCTCCTTACTCAGCAAACACACAGAGAGAGAGAGAGAGGTCAGAGGAAACACACTCTAGAAACCAACATGAACACATGAAGCTGGAAAACTGTGAAGCTTTAAATCTGATCTGGATTCAACAAATAAGTGTCTGAATTACATCTTATTAAACTGGAAAAGCTGCAACAACCAGAGACGTCTAACCAGCAGCTGAACCGACCGCTCAGACCAGAGACGTCTAACCAGCAGCTGAACCGACCGCTCAGACCAGAGTCCAGCTGAGGAATCCACGATTAACAACTTCTAACAGCAACTAATTAAAACTAACAAAAGAAGATGATAAAGGAAACAATAATGTATAAAACACTGTTAGTTAGTTAGCTAACTAGCTGCTAGCACAGCTACAGGCTGAGCAGGAAATCTGTGTGAAAAGGGAAGACGAGGACACGACAGAGGAAACTCCTGTCAGAGCTGAATGATGCTGACTCCAAGAAAACACCACAACTGTAGTCGGGGGGGCGACCTGGTGACCATTAGAATCACAAAGTCACTCATTTAGATCAGTAATGGTGGACTAAATACTGGAAACACCTCGCAGTATAAAACAATAAATAATCAACTGACACGACAAGTTGAATCGTTTTGTTTGAAAGCCTGTTAGTGTGTAAGCCCGAGGCCACATCCACGACAGCTCGGAGGTGTACCTAATAAACTGGTCACTGAGTGAAGAAGAAGAAGAGACTCCTGCAGACACTAAGGGAGGAAACAGGAGGAGTCAAAGGTTATTAAACACTCCACTTAACCCCGGTCCACCTTAAAGAGTCCTCACTGTTTAACATCCTATCCTTTATTGGTGCTCGTGAACACACACACACACACACACACACACACACACACACACACACACACACACACTTAGGATGTTGTGACACTCAAGGAAGAGAATCATCACCAGGAATGAAATCCAGAGTGCTGACGCGACGAAAACAGAATAACAGCCCTCTCTCTGTGTGTGTGTGT